>BQNB010008468.1:0-79376 GCA_026074375.1 Tanacetum coccineum
ACTATCAATGTTGTCATATAAAATGAAGGTTAAAAGTTACTATCAATGCTGTCATATAAAATAAAGGTTGAATATTTGTGTTGTGTGTCAACAAATGTTGTAGTCATTGAAAGCTTCAATCAGGATATTTTATTTTAGAGTAAACTGCAAAAATCATCCTTGTGGTTTATCAAATGTGGCACTAATCATCCCTGTCAGAAACTATTGGCAAAAATCATCCTTAAGAGTCAAATGTTCGGCAAAAATCATCCTTATTGGGGATGAATTTTGCAAAAAGTTTAACAAAAAGTTTTGCAAAAATCATCCCTCCAGGGATGTAAAGTGCCAAACGTTTCACCACTCAGGGATGATTAGTGCCAATAGTATCGGCTAGGGATGATTAGTGCCATAAACTACAAACCACATGGATGATTTTTGCAGTTTACTCATTCAAATAAAATGTTACAGACCATTTTCTTATGTATCTTGTATCACATAAATTGAAGAATTAATACATAAACATAAAATAAGCTTGAAAGCAAAAAGCAAATATTAATACATACTAGTAAAAGACATGCACCGATGCACGCAATTCCACTAAAAACAACTGAAGCAAGGCATTTTACTCTTTCTTTTTCGTAATCGTGCTAGCATCTTTACCCATTGTTCCAGTTCTACAATGGTGTTTTTACTTTCATCTTCTTCAATAATTCAAAAAATATCAAAAATTTGTTTTGACATTCAAATTAGAAAGAACAGACAATTTCTGGGTGAGGGGGGGGGGGGGGGAATTTAACAAATACCTCAAAATATTAATAAAAATTATAAAAATTAACACATAAAGTTTTTTTTTTGGGGAGAGGGGAACGTGCGCCCACACACGAAGCCTGCCCCCTGCCCTAACCGTACTGGAGGGAACGAGGTGCCCACCACCTGCCTCCCCTGCTCCTACATAGATATAACCTCCCCGCCCCTGGATAAAAGTAGTGGTTGCCCACCATGGTGATTTTTGTAACAGTGCTTAGTCCCTAGATAAGCGATTTTTGTCCTACACTACTCTTCTTCTTAGACTACTACCTTGGTGCATCTTTGGATGATTTCACTGGTGCTGCTTTGGATGATTTTTAGCTAGTTACACATTAGGAAATAGAGAGGTATAATGAAGACATGTTCTTTTAGTTTTTAACCATAGTTGACAATATAGTTTTGGAGTTGGCAATATAATGTCCTAAAAAATGATTTAATTTCTTTCTATCTCTATCAATTTCAGCTCATCTATATAAATTCAAGCCAAATTAATTTGTATCCCTTCGATATAAAACCTAGCTAATGCATCAAATAAACTCAAATAGGTTGAACATTTCTAAATAGATCAAAACATGACATTACATACACACCCCATGAATAGTCAATACCTCTAACTTAGACGGGACTAGATTGAACCCTCGCCAGATGGATGAGGGGCACCTAGTTACCCATGCGACGATACTGCTAGGCCAAGAACTCAAGGAGCCATTGGTTATGTATCATATATTTAAATGCTTACAGTGTATATGTTGTATCATTTTTAAATTTATTGAAGAGACCATCTATTTTTTATTTGGAAAAATGTAAATATATATATAAAAACTTATAACCTACAGATGCACAAGGAGTTAAAGACCTAAATATTCATTCAGAGTACGTTATGATAACGATGTCAAGTAAATGGTAATTAGGCCTGCCAGTTCAGTCACACATACTTCAACAGGTAAGCGGTGGCGCGGGATTAATGAATAGCCATTTTAGCTATAAGAACATCATCTGATGTAGAATGTAAATGTATCATATGCAGTTTTGTATTTGCTACATAAAGAAACAAGCATACTTTGAATATGAAATCAGCAATAACTAGATACCCATACATTTGGTGTATTATGAGATAATTTTTTTTCTGTTAGCTGGAACAAAATTACTTAATTGCTACATCAAACAAGCTAATTAAGAGACTATGACTTTCCCGTTATCCTTAGCGTAGCAAAGCAACTACGAATCACTATATTTAGGGCACGCTATTATCATTTTTTGTAATATTTTGTATCAATTTCTATATATGTTAAACATATTAAATATATCAAGCTTTTCTGTTTTAAAGTTCAAGCACTCATATTGTCATTTATCCTTTATCTTTCTAACCCCTAACTCTATGTTTTATATGTGTTTGTATGTCGGTTGTAGGTGTAGGGGTTAAAGTTGCTAAGAGTTGAATGTTGTAGTCTATATAAGCTGGAAGAGTTGTTGGTCCTGATTCATTCAGGAAACTCTCTCTCTCTCTCTCTATAAAACCCTAATATTACTCTCTCTCATCATATAAATAGTTTTCTGTTGATAGATCAATTGTTTTGATCTATCTGAGTATTGTATCCATATCGGTTGTATTGATTGATCATTCTTCGTGATCAATCTTGATTTCTTTTCCTTGTATTGTATTGGATCTGAGTTTATAAGTGAATAAAGGGGTGGTTGGTTGGATTCACTCTATATTTGTTATAATTTCTTCATGGTATGAGAGCCAGGCTCTGATCTGGTAATTTTTCAAAGTTAGGGTTTGTTCCAATTTAGGGGTTTTCTTAGATCTTGATTTCTGGAGATCTTCTGGTGGTGAATTTTGGTTTATTGGGTATTGATTTGGTGGATCTGTGGTTAATTGGTGAAAATTAATTTTAGGGTTTTGAAACCTTGATTTTGATTTTTAGGGATCTTCCGTTTTTGGGTTCATCTATACATTTGACTAAGTGAATCAAGTGTGCAGGTGATAGATCTTGTTTTTTCGCTGCTTTATTTCTCTGTAAGTATGTTCTTTAAGATTTATAAAATCTTGATTGTAGAGTGTGTAAACGAGTTCGGTTAACTTCTTGATCCTCCAAATCTGATTGAAAACTATGTTATGTCACAACAAGTAAGTATACATTTTTGTTATGTTTAAATTGCTAAGCTTGAATGTGTTAGAGAAAAATGACATTTTCGTGAACACATCAAAGGTTTTTTATTTTGTAGAGGGACTCGCGAGTATTGCGGTTACTAATATTATAGGGTTAGGTTACTTTAAACTCTGATTCCTTTTCGTCTTGAGGATCGAATGATGTACAGTATGAATTACGGCACATTGTGATCAGATAGATTCATTAAAAAAGAATCCTTCTTGGAAAGGTTTTCGGCACGTGAACAAGCTAGTGTTCTCGCTATATATTCCTAAGTATCGCAGATTCCCTAATGTGCGCGTTCTCTAGACTCAGATGTCCGAAGGAGTCTATCACTACTATAAGTATTTTCTACTAATTGAATGGTAAAGAGTGAGTCTGTTACAGTTACTATCTGGCTGATCTAGACCGTTATAAATTCCTTTGTAGCAGCGGTTGTTTACTTCTTAATACAATTAAGAGTACAGTAGAGAAGGCCTGTGGCAAAAATGATATGAAAAATTTCTGATATGTACTTTATAAAAATTTGTTTGGGGAACTAACGAAAGTTTAAATCAGATTGCTTTCTGTGATGATGTTTTTGTAAATTATTATACCTGAAAGGATTTGAGAGTGCCTTGGAAATCGCCAAGATTTGTGTCATGTACATTATGGAAATCCAGCTTCCCACTAGTGGGCGCAGTCGAAGACCAGGTCAGGATGAGCTTTTCATTTCGAATAACCTGCTGGGTACAACAGATCTCTTTCCTCTGCATTCAATTAGAAGATTCAATTTCAGAACATGTAATTCAAAGATTCTTTTGTTAAGTTATCAAGATTACGTGTGTATAACAAAAAATTTTGGTACGCCTTGACATTTTGTGATCATGTTTTAAAATTATGCTCCCCTACACATGCCTTTTTTGTCGTCGATATCGAAAGATGTTTAGCACATGACATGGATAGGAATGCTTGGCAATTTAGAATGTCAATACGAATCGCATTAATTATGCGTTTTATCATGGTGTTAAAGTCACATTTTCTCCCGTCCGATCCAAATGTATTGAAACTTTGTGAATGGTTTTTGGGATCTTAGAAATGGACTTAAAAATGTATCACATCTCCCTCAAAGTATGAGGTGAGGTGAATTAGCCTAATATCTAGTGAGGATCAATGACACAAGAGCCTTTAGAATACTAGACTGGATGATCGCTGCAATCTTGTTACTTGAACTTGTAGGCGTGTTTGGTCGTGTCAATCTGTGTCAGCAATAGAATCAGCAAGCTGTTACGTACTTTTGACTGCCAATATTCACTAGTTAGTTTAATGATTCTCCCCTAAACAATGTAGCGTGTCATTTTGTTTGATTTGATGTTAACCCGAACATGTTTGGTATGAAAAAGTTGTTTATGAGAAAAATGGTTCGGGGGCTTAGACAATTTCTTGTCTGTAGAAAGGAAAGTATGCGACTGAAACGCGTCATTAAAATCTCTGGGTTAAAAACGGAGGGTACAGTATGATTAGTGAATCTGTAAGCCATTTCTTCTCTTTTTTTTTTTAATATACACAAATGATACAAGTCTTTGAGCATTCAGAATACCAGAAAACACTTGTAAACGAGCCTTTCGATCCTAGAGTTGGCAATCGGTGAACATAGAGATCATAGTATCTTTGGAACTAGATACTAACGTTAGGGGTAAGTTCTAAAGGCTCAACAATGGGTTCCATATCCTAGTTAATGGACAGTTATTTCAATACGCTAATCGCAAAATATCGGTCCAGTGGGTTTCCATAAGGCTTAACACCTACCAAGACAACTTTTCTAGTTAGGTTTCGCCAAGCTGTCTTAGTAGTGTTCACTTTATGATTCGCTCTGAGTTGCTTTACCAAAACTGCTTAGTATGTTTCACTCTATGTTTTGGTCTGGGGGGGTTTTGTATTCACAGGACGCTATCAAATGTAAGATCACTAAATGATTATGGTCAAGAACAACATTCAACGTCCTATGTGATCTGCGGCGTCTCTCGAGCGTTCGCACACTTTTATTGGGGGCAAGATATGTGGTTCGCTTGAGTGTGGCTCTTTGGCATAGGTTCTGCGGATTCATTGGCAGGTTTGGTTCTTGTAGACAAGAATTCACTAGAAATTAGGCTTTTTGTTTTGTTGCATTGGTGGTTTTCTGTAGTCGGGTTCTATTTGAAAACGTCCTGGGAGGTTCCTGAAAAAGTAACTTGCTTTTTCTTAGGCAAGGTTTGGTTTTACCCAGTTTGGCTCTTTTTGGAGGTGGAATGTGTACTTTGTAACCTAGTTGTAATTCTTGGAGAAGCGCATTTGGGGGTCTCAGAGATTGAAGGTCAACTCACTTGTTTTGGTTCCAGTCACTTGGGCTTGCATAACTATTTATGTGAGTGTTAAGGCGCACTGAAGCTTATCGCAGATGTGTGACGCAGTTAAGTGAGTGAGTTTTCGCCGCTTTGACAGTTCATCATACAGTATTTTAGATGAACGTTTTTCTACCTTAAGGGCCTTCTAGCGTGAATCCTAAGGGAATTGGTTTATCGTATCTTTCAAGACTGATTTCTAGTCAGTTTCTAATGATTGTTTGTCCTCAATCTTCCTTCTGTGGTAGCCTAACATTCAACCACACTTATGATGTTGATCTGGAGACAATCTAGTAATTACTGATAGTGTCCTCTTGCCATTGTAAGATGGTTGTCTAATTGTTATTTCAAAAAAATTGCATTGGTGGCAATAGAAGTGTCTTATGCAACTGTTTGTTGTTTGAAATTTAGTTGTAAACACACTATTAATTTGGTTCGAGAAGGGCGCAAAACGTTTTTCAGATATTTCAGTAATTAGCTGTTTCAGTTTTGAATATCAGATTCAAGTTCAAGATGACTTTTGTGTGTCCCTATCGCAGAAGCAGATCTAAGTTCTTCGACAAAGGCAATTCGCAAACTAGGCGGGGACTACTAACAATATCGGAAGTAAGAACAATAGAGCAGATATCAGAGTTCTAAAACTCAGCAATTAGAGCATTCATGTTTGAGTAAGATGATTTTTTCTCTATAGGTCAGGGTTCTTGTTATCAAGTAACACATTGTTCATTTATTCCGCTCTCAAATTCATCAAAAATCTGTTCAAATTCTGTTTTCGTCTTTGAAATATGTGAGTCATTAGCAGCTTGGCGGAGTTTATGTTTTTATGAATGTTTGGGTCGTTTAAATGGTTTACCGTGTGTTGTTTACTACAATCTGTTTTGCATAATCAAAAATCAATTCAGAATCATTGTATGGTGTTTTTGTGTTGTTTTTTTTATGATACTTTCAAATTGAGGCAAAACAGCAGTAACTTTTCGACAGACTGGCCAGAGAACTTGACTTGGAGGTCTACTTTTATGAAACATAAGGTGTTGCAGGTGTGGGTCTTGTTTAATAGCTTGACTAGCAATTTAATTGGCAAGAAAGGCCATATACGACTGATTCCAGACAGGTTCCTTCTGAGGAGAACGAACATAGGGCATTTAGCTTGGTATTGAAGTCGGTTTGGCGGGATTAGATAAAAAACCACATGCCTGGTTTTTCGTTTAATCTTTTCATGCTAACACTTTGGTGAACCAAGACCTCTTCACGTGTGTGTGTGTGATCCTGGGTGGTATTGGGAGATGCTAATGGGTATACAGCATCATACAAGAACAGGTTGTAGACCACGCTTGGGCCATATAACGACTTGATCCTGGGTTTGCGTGATGTGCATAGGATGTATTGTGAGAAGTGCAATTGGTTGTCCTTTTTAGGTTTCTTTGAAAGCATGGATAGTTTTGTGTTGGCATGTTAAATCTTTGCGAAACATATCTATTGCAACTTTGGTTAGCATTTTTAAACAAACTTTTCGATCTAGATTTATATCTGTAGATCCTTTTTCTCAGATAAAATCTTTTCGGTTTTTCTGATTGTTAAAATGCAATTTGATTGTTTCTTTTTCCTGAAAGAGTGAGCTGTTGAAGCAAGATAGGTTTTGCGCTTGCACAAGTTCAGGCGTTGACGCTTGGTTTTTTTTTTTTAAAAAAGCGCTGGATACTAGGGCTTGTTGCTGTCTAGACTTTGTTTTCAGAGATCAAGTTTGTGACGCTTGTGGGTATCTACGACGAAGATATTTGCTTGCTTGCATTGAAGAAGCTCATGTTTTTAAGGGTGCTCTCGTATGTTCCTAAACATTTTTCTTGGTTAAACGCCTTAAGCATGTTCCGTACTTAGTTGGGTTTGATAGTCAGTTTAAATGGCAATCTTAGTTACTTATCAGATGTGTCAGCAGATACCTCAGTTGGGAACATTTTGGGCTTCGGTGTCAAGTAACGATTATCTGATGATTTCGGTTCGTATGTGTCATCAAATTCTTAGGCTGCGAGCATCGGATGTTATTAATTGTGTCTTTCCTGGTGCATCTCCTGATTCGACTGATAAGATCACGTTTTCAAAGATTTGATTCTGTCATCTGGGTGTGTATTCATTGACCTTGCAATTGTTTTGTTGGCACTAGTGAGATTGACATTGTTTGCATGAAAGCGGACTAGCATATGGGGCCTGCATCCAAGAGTATGTGTCATTATGGCATCCTCGTGATTGGCTTTTGATAATGGTTTTGTTGGTTGTCAGTGCCTGAGGTTGTTCATAAGGTGCCCTGGGTTGCATTTCACAGTCAGCGTGGTATGCTTAGCTTGTTCAGCATCTATCACATCTACTTTTCTCTTTAGCTTCAGCATCAGTATCGCTATATCTTTGATAGTACTGAGAGTCACTTCTTTCTCTTGGGGTTTCTTTAACTGCCTAGATGCTTGTCCTTTTTCCTCTGCAGTAGTACATATCGACCTTATTTGCTCGAGTACCTTGAATTACCGCATTATTACGCTGGAGCCTGTGTCTGACTGAACGTAGGTTCAGTAACAATGTGACAAGTCATGTTACTCGTAGTCAGATGAGTCCTTGAGTTGGGAGGAAGGGTCCGGAGTCTGCGTTGTTGGGGGTGGAAACAGCTTTTGGAAACACTTAAGGAGTTTAGCAATCTGAGAGTCTAGTTGGACCATCAATGCGTCATTTCGAACGTATTGTTATGAGCAAGTGGGTTGAGGGACTTTGAGTTGAAGGGTGATGGCATAGAACAGGTTGCAGTTGTGGGTGTGATTAGAAATAATTGCGCCGTGTTGGTATCCAACGAATAATTGTAGAATGGCTCTGTTTCTGAGAGTCTTTTTGGCATTGGGGTCGTAGGCTGTTGAGATGGAGTTAGAATCTGAGACTATAAGGTGTGGTTGAGATGTCCATGTTGTGTTGTCACATTAGTCACATACTCACCCCATATAGGCCGGAGTAGGTTGTTTGACAAACTTGGTGGTTCATCTGATGGTTGGAAATTGTTTGAGATGAGTAATCGTTTTTTTTTCAATTTTTTTTCATTCACTAAGCTTGTGGAAACGCACAAAGTTAGTCATGGTTTATGATTCGTTTTCCAAATAGCACGATAGCGTTTTACGTATACTCATCTAAAGCAATGATTCCTTTCCTTTGTTGATTAGTCATTACCTGATCCATAGCATGAGCATTGTCCACATTATCCCCAGACATCTCCTTTGCTTTGTGCTTTGTTTGATTGAGGTTGTTGAAGATGTGTCCTAGATGGAAGACCCTTGCTTGAGAATGATGTTTCAGGCTTGAGTATCAGCCATCTCAGAAGTTTGTTTTCCTCTATGAATTCAGAATCAAGTTTCTTCCTTGTGCGCATGCACTAGGAGAAGAATCAGGTAGCGTGGTAGGTATCGAGTGATTTCATTAGGGTGGGTTTTTGTAGGTCCATTCTGGATTATGATTTCCATATCAGCTTGTCCATTGGGTTTTTGCCTCGAATGTGTACGCTGTGTAGTTACGAATCTTCCAAGTATCGTAGTCACTTTTCAACCAACATTGGAGACGGAGGTATCTGTTACCTGGCTGGCATTTGTTTCTTCATTTTGAACCATTTGATTTTAAATATGATTGATCGGAGTCGCAAATGATTTGTTGTTTGTTTGATTGTGTTTAAGTTTTTGTTGTTGTTTTGATTGATTTAGTTCGGTTCAGAAGAAATTCAACTACTGTGCGATTCCAGAGAAATCGAGCTCGTTCGGTTCACACTAGAGTTAACTAGTTCGGTCCTTGAAAGACTTGCTCAGGTCGCGAATCTCGAAGGATTTTGCTAATTCGGTCCTTGTGAAGTTTAACCTAGTTCGGTTCCAAAATCGTAATGTCTAACTAGTGTCGGTCGCCTCATAAGGAGTGTTGATTGTTTCGATCTTCGATTGTTCGATCTCCTCGTTTCGCGAATCGCTTGTTCGATCGCTTGTTGTCACTATTGCGCCTTGTTTCGATCGCTTGTTTCGATCGCCTTTGTTTTCGATCGTCACTTTGTTCGATTGCCTTGTTCGATAGCCGTGTTCGATCGTTCTAGATCTCCACTTCGTTTTGCGATCGATATCTCGTTGTTTATTTTCGTTCGTATAGATCTCCAATTCGTTCGATCGTTCTCGTTCGATCGTCTAGATCTCCACTCGTTCGATCGTATCTCGTGTCGTATCCTTATACACTTCAAATCGTTTTCGATTGTCTTGTTCGCTCCGTTGTGTCGTTCCTTAGTTACGATCCACCTAGTTCGATACTTCTAAGAATAAAATCGTTCGGTGCTTTGGCGACAGATGAACTAGGTTCGATCCCACTTTTTTTTAAACTTTTCGAGAGTCAAAAATTAGACCAATAGAAGACAAAAAAATCACGAGAGCGTTGATTCTGCTAATCATGATGGTTTGAGAGATATTGAGATTAGAAAATTAAACAATCTATTAAGAATCAAGAATAAAATAACAAACAAAGATAAGCAAAAACATAAACCTTTTTTTTTCGAAATTCAATAGAAAAAAATACAAAACGCAAATCAATACTGATCAATCTGTTGGCTCTTGATACCCAATTTGTAAGGATCCTAAGATCATTCATGGGATGAAATCACAAGATCAATGGCATTAAAAGATTTTAAACAATTATAAGAACTTTTTATTGAAAGAAGAAAACAAGAGTTCTACAAGAGCTTAAGATGGAAAAATAATAATGGTAGTAGCTAACCTAATTTTGAATCTTAAAACTAGGTGTATTTTATACGCTGTAACTAGGATTTGCTTTGAAGGCTTTCTTCTGAGCTTTTTTCTTCTTGGCCCGGTTTTTTTTATACAGATTAATAAACTTTAATTTATCATTGTCTTTCGAGCTACACTTTTGTCTTGTATCTTCGAGTTGACGTAAGCTTTCTTGTTCGGGTCCAGATTTATGTGATTCCTTAACATTTGTATCAATTGCTTTATATGTTATAGAAACATGTTAAATTATATGTAACGTGTTTTTGTTTTATATGTTCATGGGATCTGATATTGTCATTTGTACTGTTTTCTTTCTAACCCCTAACTCTATGTTTTGTATGTGTTTGTATGTCGGTTGTAAGTGCAGGGGTTAAAGTTGCCAAGATAGTTGATAAGTTGTAGTCGTATCTAAGCTGGGAAGAGTATGTTGGTCCTGATCATTCATTGAAACGTCTCTACTCTCTATTAAATATACTAATATTACTCTCTCTCTCTTCTCGCATCTGATAAAAAATTTTTTTTATTTGTTTTCTGTTGATAGGATCATGGTTATGTCTATATGAGTATTTTGGTAGCATCCATATCGGTTGTATTTGATTAATCATTCTTTCGTGATCAAATTTGATTTCTTTTCTTGTATTGTATTGTGGTCGATGAGTTTCTTTATAGTGAATCCAGAAGGGGTGGTTGGTTGGTTTCACACTATTTTGTTATGAATTTCTACATTGTTATCGAGCCTAGCCTGATTTGGGGATTTTTCGAAGTTAAGGGTTTTGTTCAAATTTAGGGGTTTTTCTTAGATCTTGGTTTCTGGAGATTTTGGTGGTGAAGATCATGGGTTATTAGGTATTAATTTGGTGGATCTTGTTGGTTAATTGGTGAAAATTGATTTTAGGGTTTTGAAACCCTGATTTTGATTTTTGGGGATCTTTCGTTTCTAGGTTCATCTATACACTTGACTAAGTGAATCAAGTGT
This sequence comes from Tanacetum coccineum, assembly GCA_026074375.1. Lineage (NCBI taxonomy): Eukaryota > Viridiplantae > Streptophyta > Magnoliopsida > Asterales > Asteraceae > Tanacetum > Tanacetum coccineum. The sequence goes on from BQNB010008468.1 coordinate 11,054, forward strand.
GTAGGTGATAGATCTTGTATTTCCGCTGCTTTATTGCTCTGTCAGTCTGTTCTTTAAGATATATTTTATTTAAAATCTTGATTGTCAGAGAGTTGTGGTAAAGGTGTTTCGGTTAAATCCTGATCCTCCAACTCTGTTTTGGTGTGTATACGCCCTGCTCTAGCAAATCCAGTTCTCTCAATTAAGTAGTTTTATAAATCTTAGGAATTTTTCCTTTATTTTGATCTTTAGTTTTTTATATAGTCTCTGATTGTGTGTAATTTATGCTTTTGTTATCTAACCACTTGCTTATTATGTGATTTATCTGTTTTTTTTGTATTCATCATGGCTTGGTGCTAGTTTCTAGTGTATTGTTTAAGATTTTCAATTGTGGTCGTGATTTTGAGGGTATGCGTTGCATTTGCGAAATCTTGTGATTTTCGCAATTTAATTACTATCATTTATTGTTTATAGCTTCCTGGAACTGAAAAAATTTAGTAGAGTATGGGATTTGCTGCTATGAAATTGTCCATAAATACTAGAGAATAAACTGGTTTTCTAGGGGGGGGATGGAAATCTTGTCTTAAATCTACTTATGCTAATAGTGCTCCTTGTTCTTCCAATCAGTGGGATGAGATGCCAATTGTATTTGTTTATTTTGGGTGCTTGTAACTTGTTTCTGAGGATTTATGTCTTTGGTCAAGATATTTTCTTCTGTTTAATGTTTGTTGCTTAATTGTTTTTGGGCTGAAGTGAAATTAAAGGAAAAAATCTTTATGATAACTTGATGGGCTCTATAATTTTTATATCTTTCTTCAGATATAATAATCATAATATCAAACAAGGAGGAACTTTCGTGGTTTCTTGAATATTTGATTATAAATTAAGTTCATTTTATGGGATTTTTGGGAAGTTTGGTAAATTATGAACAACTGTATGTTGCATAAGTGTTTTTTGATTGTGTGTTTTTGAAGGGTGAAGTATGTTTTGGTTGTTTCTTTTTGAAAATCATAATCAGTTTTTAATCCATTACTTCTTAGATTAATTTGCATATTTGTGTGTTTATTTTTCTGCATTGTATATTTTTGCATATTGTGTGTTTGTGTGTTTTCTGCATTGTTATAGTCCTCTGTAACTTTCTGAGTCGAATACTCAATACGGCGTATTCATCTTCTTGGATACGGCATATAATTTTTTTTCAAACCAATACAGCGTATTTGACTCTATCATCAATACGGCATATTCAGTTTACTGAATACGGCTTATTAGGCTATTTGACCGTTTTATATTCCTAGCTATTATATTACAGGTTAAAATGAACGACCCCACCAATACTATGGAAGAATACATCAGGATTGAGGAAGAAAAAGCTCGTAGGCGTGGTAATATGTATAACTGGGAAACTGCTACATATGGTCAGATCTGGTATGATGAAGACGTTCACGACCTCAGATCTGTTGAAACTGAATTCCCAGCTATAGTCTTTGATGACGTGTTTACATCTGAAATAACGCTCTCCTATGAACCCACGGTAAGTCCTCTTAACAACAATAAAATTGACTTTAGAATATCGTTTGACGAATCCGACGATGAAGATTACATGGTAATTTATGACAAAAATTCGTTTTCTTATAAAATAATTTATGTCGACAATTTGAAAATGAAATCGGAAAATGATAATGATAAAATCAATATGCCTTCGTTCCCGTCACCCAAGCCTACGGTCAGTTATTTTGATGATTTAGACTAAGATTTTGAGGGAGAATTTTCAGCCATTGTTTACAATGATGCTCTAACATCTAAATTAGATTTCTTAACGGAACTTACTGTAAGTCCTCAACATATCGATGAATTTGATTTGTAAATTGAAACATCATTGTCCAAATGTGATGGAGAGGAACAAAACGTTTTATACTTTAATGATCTATTTCCTTTCAACGTAATTTATCCCGATGATTCAAAATCGGATAAGGACAATGATGATGATAAAATCGATATTAAACAGTCTTCGAGGGGTAATGTAATAAATACCGATGATGGTGCCTATGCATATGGGTCAAATAAGCTTTTGGAAACAAGTCATGATACATCTAATAAATTTTTCAAAACTGAAACCTTTATCAAGGAATTAAATGTTAATACCATGGCTTGGAATTATCTTAACGATGGGATGCTATTAAATCTTATTAAGAATTTATATGTGTCATTTGGCATCCCGTTCGACCCCAAGTTGTTTTATAAGGATGGGATTAAGTTGGGGCAAGTCTAACTTAAAGACTTTTCCGTAAACAAAAGTGCTTGCCGGGAGACAACCCGGAATGTATTTTCAATTTTTATAGAGTCTGTCTTCCCAGACTGTCTATACGACGTATCCAAACCTCATGGATACGGCGTATTGATTATCTGGACGTTATCCAGTCTTTATTTTCAGCACAGTCTATACAACGTATTCATTAAACGAATACAACATATACAAGAATCAATACGTCGTATCCTGGGGAATGGATACGGCGTATTAACTTCCTGTACAGTTTTAGGTATTTATTTTGAGTCTAAAAACGAATACACGGAGATATAATTGAATTTGTTTTCTGAGAATTTACACAGGACCTTGTGAAAGGAAATCGACGATGTTGGTTGAGAATTTAAAAATCTAGAGATCTTGAAGTGTTGGAGTCTTGAAACTTCAAGGCGGCTGTTCAACACAATCTTGCTCATAAACGCAAATTAGAGAATCTACCGAGCAAATATCAAGGGAGTTTCTCGTTCTAATTCTTTTTTATTCCCGTATTTAATGTTTTATATATACAACGAGGACATTGTATAATTCAATTAGGGGGTGGAATTAGAATGTTTACTTGTCCTATTTTTCACACTAAAATGATTAAATTATGCTGAAATTAAAATATATTTTTTTCAAGCATACTTTTATGTAATTACTTGATACATAACCAGCACACAATAACCCTTGTTAGATATTGTGAGAATTTAGCCTATCCTTTTCCAAATGTTTACCCTAAATTCTCACAAATATGGATAGTGCCGATGCTGTTGTATACTTTATAAACTGGCTTGTATATCACTCGAGACCACAAAATGTGTATTTACGGAAGTTAATTTGGAGTGACCTTGTTTAAATTGGAAAATTTTAGGATTACACACTCACAAACGCCTACATGTTGCTTATTAACTAACTACACGCGGTTAGTTAACCTCCATTTAAAAAACCCTTTTCCCCTCTCAATCTTTAGAGTGAAGAACCAACTAGAACAACCCGTAAGCCAATCCTGAAGGAATGACACCAACTATTGTGTTTCGTTACACAACCCTTTACAAGCACCTTAACCTACCTTGTTAGATTAAGTTTAATTTACAGTTGCTAGTTGCTTAAAGTGTAAAGTTTGTATTTCCTGAGTCTTGTCTCATTTTCTATCTTTGGTGCGGTTGCAAATTTGCACATTGAAAATGGGAATATATATTAGTAGTCAAAACTCATGTGATTTTACTACCATCACAATTGATGGTGAGTCCAAAGAATGAAGAACTATCGAAGAAATTATCCGGAATTATTATGATCGTGAAGATGGTGAAAATACACCGAGATTTGAAGCACAGGTAAAGAAAAAAAAACAAAAGAGAAAAATCGCAACAAAAAAAGAGAAGGAAAGTTTGAAGATAATCGTTTTGCAAAGAGCATTACCGAAGGAATTACACGAAGGATCGATTATTCGTTGATACGTCTAAAAAAATCAACGATGTAGAGTATTGTACAAAGTGGAAATAGTCGCTACTTTACCTTGGTATTGAGTATGGAAAGTTTTGGGATGATTGGGAATTGACCGTGTAGCGGTAACGCAACTTAGATTTTTGTTATTGAACTAGTGATCAAGACGTTGTAAATAGTCCGTGTCTTTATCATGGTAACCGGTCGGAAAAACGTGTCCTAGCAACCTTGGTACTTAGTGCATAATATTAGGAAATTAAAACATTCCTGACTTAGTACCGCATGACTAGTTAAAATACTTAGTTACCCTCACTCAGTTTGTAATTAGTAATCTATGACAGACAAAAGTGTTTAAGTACTGATCAGATAGTTAGTACCAGTTTAAGTAATAAAATAAGTTAGTACCAGTTTATGAGATATGCATGAGATATCTTAGGAAAGGATATGCATGATCTTTGTACGCGTTTTGTAAAGCCCATTAGGGTTTCCTTAGTCTATAAAAGGAACCCTAGGCATAGTTAGTAGATATAGTTCTACACAGATCATAGAGATCAAATAGTAATCATAGTTTGTAATATGTAACCTAGGCAGATTCAAGGTTTAATATAAAAGTTCTTTTGTGATATTCAATATTGTTCTTCTTAGCATTATTGATTAGATTCCGCATAATCAATAGTGTTTACTCAGTGTTTCATTATTGTTGCTTTAGAATTATCTAAAGGAGCAAACTCTTTTGCAAGCTGAATTTAAGATCCAATCAGTAAGAATGATCCAACGTGGTATCAAGCCTGTGTGGAAACTCTGAATAAGAAGAACTCAATTGTAAGATGGCAGAACAAGACATTCCTCCACCCACAATCACTGCAATGAAGATCCCTATCATCAGGAAGGGAGAGTACGATATTTGGAGCATGAGAATGCGACAATATATCTGTCATACAGACCATAACCTATGGGATGTTATTGTCAATGGAGATCTAGAAGAAGAGCCTGCACCAACAACTGGAGAAACATCTGCCCCTCCTGCTCCTAAGACTGCCAAACAACTGGCTGCTAGAAGGAATCAGGAAAGAGTTAAAAGCATCTTGCTTTTAGCAATACCTGATGAATACCTCCTCAAGTTTCATAATGTTGCAGATGCTAAATCACTCTAGGAGGCAATCAAATCAAGGTTTGGTGGTAATATAGAATCCAAGAAGATGCAGAAAAATGTTCTAAAACATCAGTTTGAAAAGTTTTCTACTACATCAAATGAAAGCTTGGACAAATCTTATGATAGGTTTCAAAAACTGATAAGTCAATTGGAGGTTCATGGTGCTCTAATATCAAAGGAAGATATCAACCAGAAGTTCCTTAGAAGTCTTCCTTCTTCATGGAATCAGATTGCCCTCATCATGAGAAATAAGTCAGACATTGATGAGATTGATATTGATGACCTTTACAACAATCTTAGTGTTTATGAAGATGAGTTGAAAAGGTCTTCAAGTTCTAACTCTGCTTCTCAGAATTTGGCTTTTCTCTCCTTTGAGAATACTGGCGGTACTAATGAAGTTAGTACTGCTAGTAGAGATTTTAGGGTTAGTACTGCTAGTGGAATTAATCAAGTTCCATCTACTCCATGTGCTCATGATGTAGCTTACTCCTTCCTTGCACAACTAACAACCAGTCCTCAACTTGAGAATGAGGATTTTCAGTAGATGGATGAAGATGACTTGGAGAATAGATCACGATGGCAAGGTGGCTATGGTTGACTTTCAGAGTAAAAGAATTCATTCATAGAGGACGGTATGAATTTGGACTTCAAAGAAAAACGACATGTTTTTCTCTTAGATAAGTGTCAAAGATGAGTGGCTAACTGATCACAGAACAAGGGCGAATTTGCTGGGGGAGAATGTAGATCTGGAAGGAATCAAGAGAGAAGATCTTATGGTGACAATGGCAGGAGCAATGCACCAACAACTGAATCTTCATCACAGGCACTGGTGGCTCAAGATTGCCTAGGAGGCTATGACTGGAGTAATGATTTTGAAGTAGAACCAGTCAACTATGCTTTGATGGCAATCTCCTCTTCAAGCTCATCATGTTCTTCTGATAGTGAGGTACAAAAATGTTCTAAACAATGTCTTAAATCATTTAAAACTCTTCAAAAGAACCATGATACTGAAAGAGAAAAACATAATAGAGCAAAACTAGAAATCAGGGGTTATGAGATAGCCTTAGACTCACAAGAATCTAGGATTCTTAGACATGAAAAGAATGAATTGGCTTGGGGTGAGAAATATGAATTTCAAAACTATGAGCTTAAATGTAGAGAAATAAAAATTAACAACTTAAATCTGGAATTAGAGAAAGTTGTTAAGGAAATAGATGAGTTAAAAGATAAGATTGCAAAATGGGAAGAATCGACCAAGAATCTTGATGAAATACTTAACAGTCAAATGAGTGCTAGAGATAAAACTGGTTTAGGATATGGCACGCAACTGAATGAATTAAGTAGCAATCATAAACTGATAGTGAGAATAGTTTGAGTGTTTTTGATGTCAGATCTAGTGATGAAGAGTCCACACCAGCTAATGATATGTCTTCTAAAGCAGATGAGTATCATACTGTTCCCCCTCCCATAAGACAGAACTTTTTAACCCAAAGATCTGACATATCATTTGCAGGTTTAGATGAATATGCCATTAGGAATAAAATCATTGAGTCACAAACAACTAAGCTTAATACTAAAACAAGTGAGACTGCAGGTAAAACAAATGATGCAAATACTGAAAAGCCTAAGTCAGCTAGTGAGTCAGTTTTGTCTAATCCTAAGATTAACAGAGATAGAGTTATCATTGAGGATTGGAACTCAGATGATGAGGAAGAAGAGTATGAAGTGCAAACAGTTAGACCTGAGACTCAAACAGTTAAGACTAATAGAGTGATAAAAAGTGGGTCAAATTCTAAGAAACAGGGAATTGGTTTTAGGAAAGTAAAAGCTTGTTTTGTTTGTAAAAGTACTGACCATTTGATCAAAGACTGTAATTTTCATGACAAAAAGAGTCAAGAGCCTAAGCTGAAAAATGTGGTTAATACTAGTCAAAGGGAGGGCAAACCAGTATGGGATAATACTAAAAGGATTAATCATCAAAAGTTTTCAAAATACCCACATTTTAGTAAGACTTTTGTCCCATCAGGAGTGCTAACAAGAACAGGTTTGCATAGGCCAAGTGTTAGTACTGCTAGGCATGTTTGTACTGCTGGGCCAAGTGTTAGTAGACTTGCTAGGCCAATTTGTACTTGCTATGCCCACGTGTTAGTACAGGCTAGGCCTGTTTATCATAACAGACCATTTACCCAGAATTGTCATGTAAACCAAGAGCTCATGTTTACCTATCAAGAGGTCTTACTACACAAAACCAGCTTTAGACCCAAAGACTTAAAACAAGATGTTAAAACTTTTGGGATTCAAAATATGACTACTGTTGGGACAAGAGCAGTAGTTAATACTGGTAAGGGTAAGTTGGATACTAACCTTACAAGTCTAGATGGGTTTTGGAGGCATAAGAGAAAATACTTGGATCATGTTCCAAAGACCCCACGGATTCATTCATGCTCAAGAATGTTCACCCAAAAAGGGATTTCTAAGTTGGTAATGGCTTGTATCCCTAAGAAGATACTAATTCCTTTTACTTTTTGTATCGTGCAATCCAGAGATCTTTTTACAGGTATCATGCAGTGGTAGATAGTGGTTTCTCTAGCCATATGTACTGGCACCAAAGCTTATACTATTTAGACTATGAATAATTCAATGGAGGCATTGTGTCTTTTTAGTAAAGTGATCCCAAAGGAGGTAAAATAACATGTAAGGTAAATATCAAAACTGCTAATATTAACTTTGATGATGTTAATTTTTGTAGATGAACCTTAAGTTTAAGCTTTCTTCTCTCTCAGCAAAAGTGTGACAAGAAAATAGTGTCCTTTTTACTGAGACTGAATGTCTTATCTTGTCTCCTAGCTTTAAGCTTCTGATGAAATTTCAAGTTGTACTTAGAGCTCCTAGAAAGGATGATGTGTACAACTTGGATTTAAAGAACATATTTTTCCCTTCTGGAGGTATAAACCTTTGTTTATATGCAAATGGAACAGCACATGAGTATAAATTATGGCACAGAGATTAAGTCATGTGAATTTCAAAAATATAATAAACTTGTTAACGGTCACGCCTAGTTAGAAGGTTTTACCTTCACAAGTTTTTGTGAATGACCACACTTGTGTTGCCTGCAAGAAGGGTAAGCAACACAAGGCTTCCTGAACAGGCCAAGCTAGAAAGAATCATCAGAAAACCCCTAGAATTACTTATATGGGACTTATTTGGTACAATGTCTCTATAGAAAGTATTAAACAGAAAAGGAACTGCTTGGTTGTATGGACTGATTAATTCAGCAGATGTTATTTAGGTATTTTTCCTTAGCTAACCAAGGATGAAACATCTAAAATCCTTTGTAATCTTATAATAGGCTTAGAAAAACAATTGAATCATAATGTTAAAATCATTAGATGTGATAATGGGACAGAGTTTAAGAACTATGCTATGAATGAATTTTGTGCTAAGAAAGGAATCAAAAGGGAGTTTAGTGTAGCTAGAACTCCACAACAGAATGGTGTTGCGGAAAGGAAAAACAGGACCCTAATTGAGGCACTAGAACTAATGTAAAGCAGAACCTTACTTTTACCTATCCCATTTTGGGCAGAGGCAGTTAATACTGCTTGCTATGTACTGAATAGGGTATTAGTGACCAAACCTCAAAATAAGACACCTTATGAACTATTAATAGGTAAATTACCTAGTATTAGTTTTATGAGACCTTTTGGGTGCCCCTTGACTATTTTGAACACCTTAGATTCCTTGGGCAAATTTGATGGGAAATCTGATGAAGGTTATTTGCTTGGATACTCTACCTCTAGTAAAGCCTTTAGAGTATACAACAAAAGGAACCATAAGGGTAAGAAAGAGAATCTGCACATGCAATTTTACTCCTTGAAGATCAACCAGAATGTGAATATGGAACTGGTCCTAATTGGTGGATTTTGACCTTGATTTTCTACTAATTCAATGACTTATATTCTGATTAGAAGCAAGAAAAATCAGGTTAATGTAGATGCAGGTACACAAGATTCTATAATTGCAGGTTCAGCAGGAAAAATATAAGGACCGTACCAAGGAATACATACTGCTTCCACTACAACCTCATAGGACAAGGATTCTAGTAGAAGATGTTCCTCCAGCTGCACATGAAAAACCTTCTGAAAGTTCTCCTAAAGACAATGATGTACAAGATTCAGAAGATGCTGCTAACAAGGAAAGTGAACAAGACTTGCAAGATGAACTTGAGAAGATGGTTACTCAAGAATTGGCTGCTAAAGCTATGGATGATGTTTCAAGACAAGCCTTTGAAGAAGAAAAGAGGAGAATTGCATCTCAAAAGAAGGCAGCTCAAGCTACAAGTACTAACAAACTTAGTACTGATAGGCAATCTGTTAGTACTGATAGGCAATCTGTTAGTACTGATAGGCTATTTGTTAGTACTGATAGGCCATTTGTTAGTACTGATGGTATAACACATCAAATGTTAGAGCTGCAAAGTACTCCACAAGTGCAAAATCCTAGTGATCATCATTTGTCTATCTTGGAGGAAAAATACCTATTGATGCATCTACTCTCCCTAATGCTGATTTACCCATTAATCCAAATATGCCTGACTTAGAAGATTCTTCTGATACTCTCCTAAATGATGGAATATTCAATGGAGCTTATGATGATGAAGATGTGGGTGCAGTGGCTGATTTCAACAACATGGATAACATCATTGCTGTCAGTCCTATTCCCATACTTAAAATTCATAAAGATTATCCAAAAGGACAAATTCTGAGAGATCCTACATCAGTAGTTCAAACAAGAGGGAAGATTCAAAAGACTTCTTCAGCACAACAAGCCTTGGTAAGTTACATTCACAAATAAAATAAAACAAATCACAAGGATCATCAGAACTGTTTGTTTGCATGTTTTCTCTCTTAAGAAGAACCCAAGACTATATCACAAGCCTTACAAGATGAAAGCTGGGTTGAAGCAATGCAAGAGAAATTACTTCAGTTCAAACTACAAAAGGTTTGGGTACTTGTTGATTTGCCATATGGGAAAAAGGTAATTGGCACAAAATGGGTCTTCAGGAATAATAAGGATAAGAGAAGTATTTTGTGAAAAACAAAGCACGACTTATAGCACAATGGTTTAGACAGGAGGAAGGTGTAGATTATGATGAGGTTTTTGTACATGTTGCCAGAATTGAGGCAATTAGGTTATTTTTAGCCTTTGCATCATATATAGGATTTACTGTCTACCAATGGATTTAATAAGTTGCCATTCTCTATGGCACTATTGAAGAAGAGGTGTATGTTCATCAACCTATAGGCTTTGTTGATCCTGCTTATCCAAACAAAGTCTATAAGGTGATCAAAGCTCTTTATGGTCTACATCAAGCTCCTAGAGCTTGGTATGAGACACTTGATGGAAAATGGTTTCAGGAGAGGTACCATAGACAAAACATTGTTTATCAAGAAGAAAAAGAGTGACATTATGTTAGTCAAGTGACTGAGGATGACATTATTTTTGGTTCTACAAAGAAGTCTATGTGTACAGAGTTTGAAAACTGTATGCATAAAAGATTCCAAATGAGATCCATGGGTGAACTCACTTTCTTTTTGGGACTTCAAGTGAAGTAATAACCTGATGGAATCTTTTTTAGTCAGGATAAGTATGTAGCTGACATCTTAAAGAAGTTTGATTTTTTGTCCATCAGAATAGCTACTACTCCTATTGAGTCTAATAAACCACTGGTCAAAGATGAATATGGTGTAGATGTAGATGTACATGTCTACAGGTCTATGATTGGCTCTCTAATGTATTTGACTGCATCCAGGCCAGACATCATGTTTGGCTGTTTTGCCTATGCTAGATATTCAAGTCAAATTCAGAAACCCCAAAAAGCCTCACACTTAAATGCAGTCAAAAGGATTTTTAGGTACCTCAAACATCAACCCAAATTAGGTTTATGGTATCCTAGGGATTCACCTTTTGAATTTGAAGCTTACTCAGATAGTGATTATGAAGGAGCTAGCCTTGACAGAAAATCAATAATAGGTGGATGTCAATTTCTTGGTAGAAGATTAATATCTTGGCAATGCAAGAAGCAGACTATTATGGCAAATTCTAGTACTGAGGCAGAATATGTTGCAGCTGCTAATTGTTGTGGGCAAGTATTATGGATACAGAATCAGATGATGGATTATCGGTATTCAATTATCATGCAAACCAAAATCCCTATTGATAATGAAGAACTATAAGTGTTATCAAGAATCCAGTTGCTCATTCAAGGACCAAGCATATTAAGATTCGTTTCCATTTTATAAGAGATTGTTATGAGAAGAGACTGATAGAGGTTATCAAGATTCACACAGATTCTAATGTTGCAGACCTTCTCACCAAAGGATTTGATGTCACACGATTTAACTTTTTGGTGGTTAGCATTAGATTATTGAATCTGTAAGCTACATTTGAGGGGAGGCAAGATGATTTGGTGTACATTTTGTATAGAATGTTATGTGAGCAGACAGATTTTGCCAATGGTGATGTATTTCATTCAGTTAATTGGGTTCTAGAGAGTCATTAGAGAGAGATATGGATGGTACTGAAGAGCTTTTGTTGACAAACTTGTTCGATTTTTGGTTAACAAAAGTTAGTAACCGACTATGACGATGCTAAAGTTAGTACCTGACAGGCAAAGTTCTTGTACCCACTATAAAGTCGTTAAAGAAAATACCGGTAGGGGTCTAGAGTGTAATTTTTGGCAGTTTCTTCGCATTGGGGATGCTGCTACTAACAATACACCATAAAATTACACAATTGGATCCTTCATTTCTTCGCTCTCCTTAAATCGATTCAAATGACAAACCCTAATTACTTCAATCACGCGATGATTTACAAAAATCAAAGTACACGATGGCTAGTTTGGAATTTTATTCTAAGCACAATATGGTGGCCTATTTGGAAAAGACGGATGGGAATAAAGAGTTTCACTAGATTATGAACTTTCTTACATGTAGTTTAATTTATTATGCACTCACTGTAAGTCCCATAGTCTCAACTTCGTTTGTTGAACAGTTTTGGACGATTGCTAAGTTAAGAACAGTCAACAACATTAGTTATATAGATGCCACAGTTGTTGGCAAGCCTGTGACTATCTTAGAGGCATCAATAAAAAGTGATCTTCTTTTTTATGATGCTGATGGGATAGATTCTTTGAATAATTAGGCTATATTTGACACTATTCAGCTAATAGGGTATGAGGGAGACCTAAATACTTTAACTTTTAATAAATCCCTCTTTTCACCCCAATGGAAATTTCTTTTTCATAGCATGAATCATTGTATTAGTTCTAAAAGCACCTTTTGGGATCAAATTCCTACTAATATTGCCACATCTGTAATTTGTTTAGTCTCTAATCAGAAATACAATTTTTCAAAATTAATTTTTGGTGGCATGATACGACACTTGGATGCAACTAAGAAGTTTGTAATGTATCCAAGATTTTTACAAATCTTTTTGAGCAATCAGTTAAAAGATGTACCTGTCTCCTTAGACCACTTTCCATTCTCAACCCTAACTAAAACGGTCTTGACATTTATGGTTAAAAAGGGTAAGAATTTTTCAAGGAAGGTTACACCTTTATTTGATTCTATGTTGGTTCAACCATGAGGAATGATGGTGACCTTCAAAAACACTATCTGACTCCCCACCCATACCCTCTCCTCCTCACCCAAGTGAAGACCAACCTCAGATACAACCTGATCTCTCTCCCAGACCTTCACCTACTACTCATATTTTTGATTCCATTCTCAAGGGTTCTGGTGGGAATCATGGAGGTCAGTCATCCAATGATGCATCCCTATCAGGGAATGAGGATGGTCTGACACTCCAAAGTGTATATGACCTTTGTGTGTCTTTATGCAAACAGGTCACAACTCAGGCTAAAGAAATTAAAGCTTTGAAGGCTCAGGTCAAGAAGCTAAAGAAAGGAGTCAAACCACTTATCACACATCACAAAGCCTGGATGAAGACAAGATTGGCAAGGAAGACTTCTCTGAAGAAAAAGGGGGTACACAAGGAGTATGTATCTAAATAGGGGGAGGAATCCTGTCAAATCTTTCAAGGGTGATCCATCTACGCATAAAGACCAGCCTTTGGATGATCTTTGATGATATTGTGGATGTGGATAGATACATTGGACTACCAAGGAGTCGTGATGAAGCTTAAGATGAGGGGAGGACAAGCTCTGTTGTGTTTGAAGAGAAGAAAAGTGAAAATGAGGGAGTAAGTACTGAAGCTCCTGTTAGTACTGACAAGCAATATGAAGGTACCGACAAGAAAAATGATGGTACTGACAAGCAAGATGGAGGTACCGACAGTACAAAAGTTAGTACCGATAGGCAAGGTGAAGGTACTGCTGATCAAAATGAAGGGAAAAGTGTTACTCAAACAGCTCCAACATCTACTTCAACATCTACTCCAACAACACCTACTCCAACAGTCTTTGGTGATGATGAGACCATTGCACAAGTCCTTATTATAATGAGTCAGAACAAGGAGAAGCTCAAGGAAAAGGAAAAAGGAGTAGAGATTAGGAATATTGAAGATACTGAGAGACCAAGGCCTACTTCAACAAGATCAATATTGACTTTGAGACCTCTTCCCAAGATTGATCCAAAAGATAAAGGCAAAAAGAGGATTGAAGAGGAAGATGAATCTGATACTGAATCAGAAGAGATTACTGAAGCTGAAAAGAAATTTAAACAGCTTGCTAATGATGAAGAGGTGGCCAGAAAGGTTCAAGAAGAATAGGAAGCTAAAGAGGAAAAGAAAAGGTTAGGTGAAGAAGACACTAATGAGTATGATTTCATACAGGCAAGAATAAATGCAGACAAGATTCTTGCTGAGGAGCTTCAAAAGAAAGAAAGAGAGAAGTTTACCATTGAACAAAGAGCAAAATTTCTTCATGATACCGTTATTGCAGCAAGAGGAAATTTCTTGCTCAGCAAAGGTCTAAAGCTATCAGAAATAAACCACCTATAAGAAATCAGCTGAGGAACCAAATGATGACCTATTTGAAGCATGTTGGTGGAAAGAAGCATTCTAAATTGAAGACCAAAACCTTTGAAGAAATACAGGTTTTATATGAAAGATTAAAGAGGCAAGATCAAAACTTTGTTGCTATTGGATTCAGCTGAGGCATAGAGACAGATTAAGGAGTTGAATAAAGAACCTGAAAAGAAGATATTAAAGAAGAAGGTTGTTAATGAAATTCCAAGGGAAGAAGACATAGCAAAGGTACCTGCTGAACAAAAGTGAACCAATCAAGGTCAAAAGAAAAGAAGATTGGTCATGTGAAGATGATAGCTAGGAAAAGGCCCAAGACCACAGACCAGATTATGATAGGATGAGGAACACAGTAAAATATCTAAAGGATTGTAACATTTGGAGGGTACGCATAGATAGTGAAATTATAGAAGACAAAATCTTTTATTGCTATGTTGCATAAGGTTTCATCACCAGATGGGAATTTACCACTTTTGTCTACAGAAGTAATGGGCACTTCTGGGCATTAATTCTACTGAATGGAGGTACTGACACATTTTTGAAGACAGGAATTTGTTTCATTATATGACTTAGTGATGAAGCAGTTAGCGTCAAAATCACACCCTAGAAGATATTGAGTTGATTCTTTTAGGGAGACTGAAGAATTATGATGGAATCCTCAACAGAAGAAAATAATCAAGGTGATTTCTAGAACAATCAACAAGAATGGGAGATTGTCAGATGGAGACTGTATGAAGCTTGTGGAGTTTGCATACTAGAACTTAAGGATGGGACAGTCATCTACATGCTAGTTGAAAGAAGGTATCCTTTCTCCAAGGAATTGTTGCAATAAATGCTTGATTTAGGATTGGAGGTTGAAGAGGAAAGTACTGCTTCACTACAATTGGTAAGATTCATTAAGCAACAACTTAATGATGAGTAATGTTAAAAGAAAAAAATGGGGGAAAATAAGAAGGGTATGGTGTTGGCAAACCACCACAAACAACAAAATGACCATCAGTTCACCATGCTTAACATGCATAAGAACTGACTTATCATAGCAAACGGCTTGTGTGTATAAGAACATCCTCAAATCCGTTTATGGTTGACAATTTACCAAAAATTGTATGGTTCTTAACTCACCTTGCTTCATAGTAAAGAGTTGGCTAGTCTAGGATCATATAGTTCCTGGTGAAGACATCTCAAATCTGTTGATAGCTGATAGTTTGCTAAAAACTATATGGTTATCAATGCACCATATTATGGCAATGAAGCATTGACTAGTCCAAAAGCAAACGGCATAATGTAAATACAAAACAAACCGTTGAAGTTGATAGTTTACTAAATGCATAAAGGTTAATCAATTCACCTTGTTGTTTACAATAAGAATTGGCTATCCCAACAAACAGCTACTGGTAAAGGAATATCAAATCCGTTAATGGCTGGTAGTTTGCCAAAAACTACAAAGCCAATTTAGTTGGGTGTTGATGTTGCTATTGCTGATAAAGATGGATAGCTGAAGATGTCAAAATTATCAAAGATCAAGATCAAGATTTGTCAAAGTGTTTGGATGCATCCTCCAAGAGTTCAAGATGTTTAAACTGAAGAAAACAATGAAGTTAACAAGTTCAACACTCAGGATTTATGAGGGGAGGAGAATTGTTAGAATAATACATTCCTGACTTAGAACCTGACCGCGCTGGTTATTATTACTTAGTAACCAACGTAGTTGTTAATTAATATAGATAGTACAAAGATGTTTAAGTAACTTGATCAGTAGATAGTGCCCGTTAGTATAAAATAGTTTAGTATCCGTTTATGAGATAATGCATAGATATTTTAGGAAAGGAAATGCATGATCTTTGTAACGCGTTTTGTAAAGCCCATTATAGATTTTCCTTATCTATAAAAGTGAACCCCTAAGCATAGGTAGTAGATATAGTTCTACAAGATCATAGAGATCAAATAGTAATCATTAAGTTTGTAACTGTAACCTAGGCAAATTTCAAGGTTTAATATAAAAGCTACTTTTTGTGATATTCAATATTGTTCTTCTTAGCATTATTGATTAGATTCTGCTTAATCAATAGTGTTTACTCAGTGTTTCATTATTGTTGCTTTAGAATTATCTAAAGGAGCAAACTCTTTGCAAGCTGAAGGTTAAGATCTATTCAGTAAAACGATCCAACACTTAATCTATTTATTTCTTGATTTTTATTTAACAACAATTTACTTCCCTCTCACCTAATGATTAACCATGGGTTTTATGCGAATGAGGATGTGATCGAGCGTGCATGTCTATTCCGTCGTTACGGCCATGTATGCATGTCTCAGCTGCCTTGTTGGTTTATTACTATTGGTTAAAGTTAGAAGGTTCCTACCCTATATCATTCTTCATTCTAACCGTTGGTTAAATTCGAACGATGATGATTGATCGACCACACAAGCCTATTTCGTCATTACGGCCATGTAGTTGTTGCTTCAGCCTTCTTGTTGGAGTGGTACTTCTGGTGAAAGATTGTAGAATGATCAACCGTAAGCCTTTCCATATAAAAACCCATATTTACCTTTATAAACTTGTTACTCCTTGGCCTTAGTGGTAGAGATGCGTATCCTTGCCAAGCTTATGATAGAATACTCGTCACGACCGAGCAATTGAGCAAATTAGTTATATGTTACCACATATATTAGTTGAGTGATTTGACTGTTTTCATCTTCCTATTTCATGAGGTGTTTGGTTGTGTACTTGTAATGGATCGAATAAATGCTTTAAAAGAAAAAATCCTTAGGGGTACATTTTTTGCAAACTTATAAAGGCTACTTGAGGACATGTAGGATTCAAGTGGGAGGATATTTGATGACATCAAATAACATCACTTTTATAGAAACATTTATCCCATGTAATTAACCCATTTTATTTAATTTTTGCAAAGAATTGTTGCTTAATCGTTTGTATTTGAGAATTGCAGTCATTATGAAGTACTTGGTTAAGATTAGCTAAAAGGCACCACTTGTGGAGCAATCAATTAAGAGTTCAAGAAAGTCTACTGTTCATACAGCAATACGCCGCATTATTCTAGACCTAATACGACGTAATCCAAGACTTTTGACGAATCAGAAGGAACCATTGCCTGACTTTGAAGAATAACTGCCAGGTATCCAGCTTAGTAAATACGTCGTATATTATTACTTTTGGAAATATCAAACAAGCACATCATTTAAGAAAATACTCCTTACCCAAGAAGCTCGATACGCTAGTACCCAATAATTCTAACGTCCATATCGAAGGAGGTCCGACCGCCGTATCCAGGATGTCTGATACGCCGTATCCATATCAGCTCAAGAAAATTCTAGAATATTTTATTTCTTGAGTCCCACGCTTAAGTCATCCAATACGTCGAACTGAGTTTACATACAGACGTACGATACCAATTTCCAGACCACTATATATAGACGACCCTAAACTCAGTTTTAGGCATGCAAGTGAATCCCTAAACCACCAAGTCGACCAAGAGATGAATAAAGGAGCCTAGAATGTCATAAAAGAGCCTCAAGATCATAGGAAAACTCTTATAATCTTCACGCAACTGAATACGCGTTCGATTAAGGTTTCTTTATTTTAATCGGTTCCATAATCAAACCGGTTTGAATTTTTACAATTGACTATCGAGCTGATACCTATTAGCGTATCAGCGCAGTTATATAAAAGATCTAATGTTTAGTTTGTTTATCTTGATTGCTTAATTTATCATTGATTGTTGTTTATGTTTATCAATTTATACTCCTTTCCATGCTTAAGTATGTTACTTATCATTCAACTGGGTCTAGTCCTACATATTTAATGCGCTGCAACTTCGGTGTTGTTTGGGGGTAGGCTATGAGTCCGAGATAGCTATCCATATTGCAATTTATATATCTAGAATCAATAGGATCATAAAAATTCACATATCATTGCCTTATTTTAGTGAGCTTAGTTAGGACCATAAGGTTACCTTAGGTATCACGATTATGTTCTTATCATTGGTAAGAGACTCGGACAGTGGACTACTAGTATATAAATCACCGTTAAGCAGTAAGTGGGTAAAGTCTCCATGAGCTAGGGTTTAGTAAGAGCACCATTACTTAGATCCTAAGATAGATTATAATCAACAAATGCTTGCTTTATATCGATGCATCTAATTGTGACAGAATTAGCGTGTCTATGTCTTAAGAAGAAGTCCCACCTAAGTCTAGGAATGATTTGCCCTTCGAGATAAGTCAATCATTGCACTAAATAAACAAACTTGCATTTTATCAGATATCATGGTTGATATGATTTCCTTACATTAGATCTCGACCACTTCCTCTATCATTTGATTTGTCTTCTTAGTGTGTTTTTATGCTTACCCTTGTCACAAAACCTTAGTTGATAACTAAACTCGTGCCAATCTCTCAAGCTGAAACCCCCATATCATTAGTTTTAAGGTATAACTTAGGTATAAATTCTATTAATTAGTTTACTAACAGTAGATAAAGTATCAAATACTTATAATGAATTGAGGAGGTCTAACGCTCACGTCATAGTCTTAATTCTTGACACCTTACTACCATGAAACTCTTCGACTAGGTACCCTCCTGTTAAAGTTTTGTTTTAGAGTATAACGGCATAAAAATAAATATTAAAATACTTGATACATAAGATAACAACCTACCAGACGACAACATCAAGGTGGAAGGGGTAGAAGTGACCTATGGAAGGTAAATAGATGGATGCTTGTTATGATTGAATGGGGTCAAGAAATAACTAGGGTTTGAGAGCTAATAGGGGTGTAGAAGGAGTCAATGGGAATGTAGAGGGAGCCAATTGGGGAGCACCCAACTTCTCAACGATCATTGCCCAACAATTGCCGAACCTCTTACCCGCCATGCTAGCTCAGGTTGGTAACCAAGGAAATGTAGGAAATCAGAATGGTAATGTGGTTTAATTGAGGACCTTTCAGGAGAACGATAGGGAATGGTCTTAGTGAATAGGCAACCGGTAGGTTTGTTCATAAAGGAGTTCTTAGAATATAAACCCTAAGGAAATGATGGTATAAGAGGTATTGGTGTAGTACTTACTCATTGGATTGAGAAAATGGAGTCTGTGCATGATATGAGTGGTTGTAGTATTGACTAAAAAGTGAAATACACTACTGGTTCATTTGTGGGTAAGGCTTTAACATAGTGAAACTCTCAGATATGTACGCTAAGCCGGGAAGTTGTTGTTAGTATGTCATGAAATGACTTTAAGTTTATGATGATATAAGAGTTTTGTCCTAGTCATGAAATGAAAAAGTTGGAATCTGAGTTGTGGAATCACGCCATGGTCGAGGCTGGCCATGCTGCGTATACTGATAGGTTTCATGAGTTGGCTAGGTTAGTTCCACATTTGGTAACTCCGGAAAGTAGGATGACTGAGAGGTATGCGTATCGCCTTGCTCTACAGATCTATAGGATGGTGGTAGCAACGGAGCCAAAGACTATACAAAAGGCTGTGCAGATTTCTAGTGCACTGACCGATGAGGCTATGAGAAATGGATCAATTAAAAGGGTTGAGAAAAGAGGAAATGTAGGGGAACCTAGCAAGGATAAGAATCATTGGGATGATAATAAGAGGACTAGGACTGAGAATGCTTTTGCTACTACTGTAAACCCTGTAGGAAGAGAGAATACTATTACTTAGACCAAGTGTACCATCTGTAACTCCTACCATGCACCCGGAGGGCCTTATCACACTTGCTTTAACTGTAACTGCCTGAGTTATTTGGCAAAGGATTATAAAGGCGTGCCGAGGAATTTGAATCCCATCAATGCTAGAAACCCAACTGTTAGGGTATGTTATGACGTGGTATACCAGACACTGACAGGGAGGTCAGCTTGTCACTAATTGAATATGGCACATAGGACTAGGAAAGAAAATCGTCCAAATCAAGTTGCTGCTAATAACGGGGGTCAGGGTCATAGAAACCAAGGGAACCAGGCTAGGGGTAGGGCATTCATGTTGGGAGCAGAGGAAGCTCAACAGGATCCAAACATTGTGACGGGTACATTTACTTTGAATATTCATTTTGCCACTACCTTATTTGACTCTGGTGCCGACTATAGTTTTGTTTCCACTACTTTCATACCTCTGTTAGGCTTACTGACCAGCGACTTAGGTCTCAAATATGAGATTGAGATAGCTAGCGGGCAGCTAGTAGAGATTGATAAGGTTATTAAGGGTTGCAAACTAGAAATCGAGGATCATGTCTTTGACATCGATTTGATACCTTTTGGGCATGGGAGTTTTAATGTGATTATAAGTATGGACTGGTTGTCTAATTATAAGGCTGAAATAATTTGTCATGAGAAAGTAGTGAGGATACCACTACCGAATGGCAAGTTGCTTAGAGTATTAGGACATAGACTGAAAGAGAAAGCAAGATTTTTTATAGGTGCTAAGGCTGGTGATCAGAAACAAGAAGAGATTATTGTGGTTAGAGATTTTCCTAAGGTATTCCCAGATGACCTATCTGGATTACCGCCTATTCAAGAAATTGAGTTTCGAATTGATTTAATCCCTAGAGCAACGCCGACAGCAAAGTCTCCCTATCGTTTGGCACCTTCTGAATTAGAGGAGTTGTCAGGACAACTCAAGGAACTCTAAGACAAAGGTCTCATTCGACCAAGTTCATCACCTTGGGGAGCGCCGGTATTGTTCGTTAAGAAAAAGGATGGTTCTTTTAGGATGTGCATTGATAATAGAGAATTGAACAAGTTGGCCATTAAGAATTGTTACCCACTACCTAAGATTGATGATCTATTTGATCAACTGCAAGGGTCGTAATTTTTCTCAAAGATAGATCTTAGGTTTGGATACCATCAGCTGAGAGTACATGAGGATGACATTCCAAAGATTGTGTTTAGAACTCGTTATGGGCATTTTGAGTTCATAGTAATCCCCTTTGGTCTGACTAACGCACCAACAGTATTTATGGATTTGATGAATAAAGTTGTAGGCCTTATTTTGATAAGTTTGTGATAGTGTTCATAGACGGTATCTTAATCTACTCTAAGACTCAAGAGGAGCATGTAGAACACTTAAGGTTAGTCTTGGGACTGCTCAAAAAGGAGAAACTATATGCTAAGTTTTCTAAGTATGAATTCTAGCTAAGAGAAGTGCAGTTTCTTGGGCAAGTGATAAATGGTAATGGGATTCATGTAGACCCTAGTAAGATTGAAGCTGTTAAGAATTGGAAAGCCCCTAGAGGAGATACATAAAAAAAAAAAAGGGGTAGAGTGTGGCTCTATACTAATTTTATTCGTTCTTAGGATTGGCTGGATATTACCGTAGGTTCATCGAGAACTTTTCTAAGATAGCTAAGTCTCTTACTATCTTGACTTAGAAGTGTAAGACTTTCGATTATGGTGAGGAACAGGAATTGGCATTTCAAACCTTGAAGGATAAGTTGTGTAATGCGCCTGTTCTAGCTCTCCCTGATGGACCGAAAGACTTTGTGGTATATTGTGATACGTCTGGGATAGGACTAGGCTGTGTGTTAATGCAAAGAGGTAAGGTGATAGCCTATGCGTCTAGGCAGTTAAAAATATCAAGAGAATAATATACTAGCCTCAAGATTTGTGAAGATGGTGCTGGAATGTTTTGCACTTAAGATCTGGAGACATTATCTGTATGGGACAAAGAGTGTCATTTATACGGATCATAAGAGTCTTCAGCATATATTTAGTCAGAAAGAGTTGAATATGCGACAGCGTCGCTAGATAGAGTTGTTTAGTGATTATGACTGTGAAATTCGCTACCATCCTAATATGGCGAATGTGGTGGCTGATGCCCTAAGTAGGAAGGAAAGAGTAAAGCCTAAGAGAGTTATAGCTATGAATATGACCCTTCAGTTAAGTATCAAGGATAGGACACTGGCGGCTCAGAAGGAGGTTGTGGATGAGTTTGCAGGATTTCAAAAAGGTTTGGATGAGATGATAGAATAAAAAAGTGATGGGAGTTTGTACTACCTAGATCGAATATGGGTACCTTTGAAGGGTGAGGTAAGAACCTTGATAATGGATGAAGCCCATAAGTCGAAGGTAATAGTGGCCTGGAATAAAAAAGGACATAGCTGAGTATGTTAGTAAATGTTTGACTTGTCTGAAGATTATGGCGGAGCATCAAAGGCCATCTGGCTTGCTTCAGCAACCTGAGATTCCCGTATGGAAATAGGAAGGAATAGCTATAGATTTTGTGACTACGTTGCCTAGGACTAGTAGTGGGCATGACACAATCTAGGTCATTGTAGACCGATTGACTAAGTCTGCTTATTTTCTACCTATGCGTGAGGATTATAAGATGGATAGATTGGCTAGATTGTATTTGAATGAGATAGTTGCTATACATGGTGTGTCGATCTCGTTTATATCGGATCGTGATAGTCGTTTCACATCAAGGTTTTGGTAGACTATACAAGAGGCATTAGGAACTCGTTTAGACATGAGTACAACTTATCACCCTCAGACCGATGGTCAGAGTGAGCATACTATTCAGACTTTGGAAGACATGCTTAGAGCAGTAATGTGCCTGGAACTTTTATGGGAGGAATTAGGATGTTCATCTTTCGTTGGTTGAGTTTTTGTATAACAATAGTTATCATTCTAGTGTGAGATGTGCTTCATTTGAGGGATTGTATGGTAGAAAGTATCGTTCGCCAATTTTGTAGGCTGAGGTTGGAGAAGGTCAGTTGATAGGACCTGAGTTAGTGCAAGAGATTACTGAGAAGAATCTCGCAGATTAAGGATAAGACAAAAGGCGCGCGGAATCGCCAAAAATTTATTCTGATAAAAGGAGGAAGCCTCTAAGTTTAGTGTAGTTGACTATGTCCTTGCTATAAAGTGTGCTTCGCCTTAGAAAGGTTATACGCTTGGGAAGGAAAAGGAAAGTTACGCACCTAGATTTGTTGGACCATTTAAGATTATTGAAAAAGTAGGCCACTGTGGCCTATCGTAGGATTTGTCTGAGGAGTTTGAAAACGGTTTTCATGACACGTTTCCACGTGACGAGACCTTAAGAAGTATTTGGCTGACTCCAACGACAGCAAGTGCCTTTTGATGAGATCGAGTTGGAAGCAATGTTTTGAAATAATTGTGAAAACCTTTGGAAATTTTGAAAAGAGAGTTTAAGAAGTAGAAGCGTAGTAGGATTTCCATCGTCAAGGTTCGGTAGAATTCGAAACGTGGCCCTGAATTCACCGTCACTTAGCAAGCATATTTGTCATTTATATCTTTTAGATTAATTTTAGTATAACCTTGTAGTTTTTCTTAGAATTAATATCAGTTTAATTTTTAGTTTAAAAAATAGTTTAAAATCAAAAACCAAAAAAACTTTTATGACAATCAAGCTCGATTTACAACTTGAACGTAGATTTCCATTCACCTCTCGCCAAGGAAAACGATACCCATGTTGATTACTTTTTATTCTTTCTTAAGAATAATTTGTATGATACTTTTGCTTGCGTATACATATATGTATTTCTATAAATATATATTATATATTTGAGGGTTTATTTGATAAACGCGTTGGAAAAACGACGAACATCAATGTCCAAATGAGTTTGGAAGGGTTTAAAGTGTAAATATTTCGTGTAAATACTCTAGGTTAATGGAAAAGTATTTTTAAAGTGAATAAAAATTCTAATTAACTTTGTGGTAAATTTTACGGTTGAGTTTTACGAGTATTTAAGTGATCCCGACACGAAAAGAAAGACTCGACACCCCATAGGATGCTAACCGGTCAAGAAATTCAAGGGAGGGGGGACAAAATGGCTTAATTCTAGCTAACTTGTCTAAGAGTTGTACACATATATGCTTTCCACTAGACCTTTCCGTCCATTATCCATTTTCATTTTCAAAAAAATAAAACACACTTGTGTGTGTGTGTTTTGGTTTGTCCGCCACCTACACCACCACAACCACCATATATTTTGTAACTTTGATCGAGAACGTGATATTCCAGGTTGATACAAATGTTTGGGTATTCATTTAAACAACGTTTGGGTTGTCCGGTTCGTGTCGAAATCTACATTTTTGAAGATTTTCTTGTAAGTTTTCAAATTTAAATTTCGTTTTTCCTTTTGGGTTTATTTTGATGCATAGATGTTAGTTGTACAAGTTGATCATTGTAAAAATCGATTTTTGGAAACGAAACGAATAAAAAGGGGGTGTTTGGTTCGTTGGATATAAAAAGGAAAAAAGGTGTTTTTGTAGTTTTGATGTTGTGGTCGTGATGGTTGAATAACATATGTTGCTAGATAGCTTATTTTTTATAGTAGCTTGTATAGCTTATCCGGGCTTATTTTAAGCTATTTCATGGCTTATAATGCCACGTCCCTTTTCAAAATCACTAGGAAAGTGATTTTGACTATTTTTGTGATATGGCGTACGTTTGTGGACTATTATAATAGCTTATGGTATTAACCGAATGTGATACGTAGCTTATTAGCTTATGGTTAAGCTTAATATATGTATTGTGGAGCTTATGGACTCACGGCCTAATAAGCCTATTTAATCTGTGGCTTAATGGGAGGGCTTATTATGGTCCGGATTATTTTCTACTTATTAGTATAAGCTTATGTATGTAAATGGACTTGGTTTTGGACTTGGATCGTATTCTGGACTTATAAATATCTTAATGGACCCTTATTGGGCCTTAAAGCCCAATAAGCGATATTTAGTCGTTATAAGAGTTTTGACGGACTTTTGAAAGTGAAAATGTATTTACGAAGTGATATTGAACGATATTTTGGAAAAACGTTTTAGTAAACGTTAAAGATTGAGATTTTGGAATTTTGTCGAAAAGTGTCGAATTGGTAAAAAGTGTTGAAAATAAGGTTTGAAACCTTGGAAAACGTTGTATGAGCGTACGGGTCATGTCGAAATTTCGTAAAAAGTTTATACTTAGAAATTTTACCTAAAAACATGATTTTTGAATTTTAAATAATAAAATATTATTTAATTATTTTATTTATTTAATAAATTCACTAAAAGACGAAAAATATAATTTTTCTCGAAACTTCTCAAATATGTTTATTATGAGTAAACGTTCCATTTTCAACTCTAATATGATTATTTTCACGGTGACTAAGGTTACCGAATGGACTTACCGAGATATATTTATAATTATTAATTATAAATATTTACGTATATTACTTATCTATTTCTTTACTACCTCTTGCCGGCTCACAACCGATGTGGTAGTCTTCTAAATAAGGCACATAGTAATAATAATCCGAGACTGATAAAAGTTTGCTGCATCTTGCCGGCTCACAACCGATGTTGCAGCCTTCTAAAAGGTCGAGGAAATTACCGAGGTCGAAATATGTTTGCTGCATCTTGCCGGCTCACAACCGATGTTGCAGTCTTCTAAAGGATCGAGGTTTAACAATGTTGCAATAATAATGATAATAAAGCCAAATTTCGACTCCGGGGTTATCTAAATAAAGCCTCCGTCTCTAGACTCGTAGTTGAGTTATTCTGGATGAAATAAAAAGGATAACCCCTAAATCATGCGAAATTAGAACCTTAATGTGGACCTTATTCTCACTACATCGTCTCTTTAGGAAAGGATTTCAAGCTATTAATGGTCTAAACCGGGTTTACTTTACTAATAAGGACATAATTTATTTGTCACCAATAATAATAATAAAATCCTTAGAGGAAATTAGGAATAAGGGAGGAAAAGTAAGTACACAATTAGTTTTTATGAGTAGTGTTAGCATCATAACCTATATTTTGCAATGATCTTGTTTTTAAGCTTGGCTTGGAGAGGTGAAAGTCGGGGACGATGAATTTATCCATTTGGACACTTTTTGTGCTTTTTGTTCCGTGATCCTAAAAGTTATCAATGAATAATGAAAGCAATACATTATGTCACACATTAATAAGTTGTAAGTTGTAAATTAGAAAAATCATAAAAATGGAAAAAGTTTTGAAAAAGGGGGAAAAGGGGTGTTTTATAACTTGTGATTTCTTAACTCTCCCCACAAAAGACTTTGCTACTTTTCAAAGAATTAGTTGTTTATTATTTGTTCGGTTCTGTTTAGATATATATTGAAACACGAGGGTATTTGCAACACAGATTGATTTAAAAGGGGAAAACATCGAATTTTGTTAAAATGGAAAACGTCTTATAAACGAATACGTCATGTTGAAATTTATATAAATTTCTATACTTAGTAATTTTCACTATAATTTCTATTATTTTAGAAACCCGATAAAAGAACGAAGTTATATAGTCTTAAGATTTTTAATTGGTTATTATACAATAAATGAACGAGAAATATACTTTTACAAATGAGACAACTATTTTAGCTACAACCCGTCAAGAAAACGAAATACTAATTTATAAAATATTATTTTATAATTTTCGACTAGAAGATAAAATCATAACTTTTGTAGAAACTTTACAAACATCGTTTAACATAATTCGTAACTTTAAAACGTTACGTTTATTTTATGCAAGAACGTTTTATTAATTTAATTGGTCGATTTTTGAAAACGTGTCAAATCATTAATTCAGTTATTTTTCTCTCAACTGTTTCATAAATAATACTGGTTAAGTATGATGATAGTGAGAAATCACATATCCTTTTTATACCAAAAATGACCCTTAAATGATTAAATTGTGCAAATTATGCTTGTATATTGCTTGTTTTGTCATTTGTGATGTGTAGGTACGGATAATGCAAAAATCACAAGAAAATGGTCAAAACCGGACAAACACGACAACGAAGACGAAAGAAACAACAAGAGCTGGAAAAGTTCTAGCAAATGTCCAACACAAGTCAACTATCGGTCCCAACCATTGTCAAAAAACCCCCCAAAAAGACAAAACCTTCAAAATGCCAAAAATACCCTTAATGTTAAATCAAATTTCACTAAAAACCCTAAATCACTAACACCGTTAGCCCTCTTTTATTAAGAGACTAACGGTCGTTATCCCTTAATTATAAAACCTTTTTACCTTTACCAAGCCCAAAAATTACACCGGCCCAATCTCTTTTTATAAATCCCGAGCCCAAGTCCCTTCTTTTTACCCTGGGTCAAATAAGTCAAACAAACACAGAAAAAGGGCGCGGGAATCCGTTGTTACTATTCATCATCTCCCTAAAGTTTACCCTGTGTAAAAATCAAAAGGATAAAAACCTACGCCTTCACTTATTCTAGTTGGTAAAGAAGATACCAAGTACTAAGCTCCACATTGGCACAAGAAGCGTAATTAAACGCTTGTGATTGGCTACACGGGCTCAAGGGGTTGACACGCGTGCTACAAAGAAACACACCTTGATGGGAATTTTGTACTAAAATCAAGCCAAAAGAAGCACAAGGCCTCTGACACAAGGATTGCCACGCTGGCAATCCGTGTGCTCACAATCTCATCTAAGGGTCACAATTGAGTATCCAATGATTGAAAGGATTCAATGGCAGAGATCAAATCAGAGGGGAGCGTCTTTGAGGACCTAGAAGTTTCTTCCTACTCCTATAAATAGGAGGGCTCTCTCACTCACAAGGAAGGATCTATCTAGCTTAATTTTTAGGAGTAGCTTAATTTGTAGCTTGTAATTTTTAGCTTTGTTCTTTAAAATTCAATGTAATCTCTTTTCAAGTAATGTAATTAGCTTTTAGTCTTAATTAAATTTAGTTTTCTCTTATAACTTGTTGAATTCAGTGATACTTTTCATTTAGCAACTTATGTCTAAATTGATTATAAGCTTCTCATAAGCTACTTTAACTAAGCTTAATAAGACACAAATCCTCCCTTAAAAGTACCCCCAACTTGTTATTGGAATGGAAGTCAGTAATGGAAGGACTTCCAGGACCTCACCAGCTTATCATAAGATAAGCTGGAGCTTGTTGATAGCTCATAAGAGCATTTTGATAAGCTATTTTTAAAGCAAAGGCTCGTGTAAGTTCTCAATTTCTTTTTATAGCTTAATTTTGAATTTCAGCTTATCATTGCTTATTGCTTACTTATTGTAGTATAGAATAGCTTATTACTGCTTGTTATTATGCTTTGATGCTTATTGTGTTAGGTTTTTAGTTTAAATCCTAGTTTTCATAATTTTGCTATAAAACAGTTGAAAAACCAAAAATAGTAGCATAATTCACTAGCTTATTGTTCTGGCTTATTTATTTATTAAATGTTGTTGATTAAGTCTGTTTATAGCTTATTATTATCTGGCATTTTAAGTTTGTTATCTGAATCTCAATCTTATAAGCTTAAAATGACTTTTAAGAAAATAAGGGGGTGTTTGGGACAAGCAGTACTAACTTGAGTTTGTACTGTTTGAGTCCATTTGGTCTCTTAGATTCATTTTAAACTTCAGTTTTAGGTATTAGAAGTTAGGATTCTAGGTTATTTGTTAGGCTTGATCAAGTTTTCATAGGTTTTCTAGTTGTTATTTTGAATCTGTGATCATTAAGTCAGTTCTAGTAGAATTTCTAGCTTAAGACTTTTTTAGTTATTGTCATTGCTTAAATTGCGTTAGTTTTAGTGTTATAAAGATGTTTAAATCAAGTCATTAGGTCTGCTCTTGTTGGATTTGAGTTTTGGTTAAAAAGGATGTCAACTGCATCAACAGCAAAAATAGGCAAACAACTACTTTTAAGCTCAATTATCAGAGGGTAAAATTAGTTTTTAGGACTTGATTTTTAGTTTACAAGTAGTCTGTAGGTTAATAATAATAATATGTTTGAACTTATTTTTAAATGGTTGGCTTATTTTGATATCTGTTTTTAAGCTGCAATTCAGCAGTTTGTCTTTTCATAATAAAAAAGTTCACTCAGTATATGCTGAGTAAACAAGCAGTTTTCAAGCAACTTTTGCATTAAGCATTTTAAGTTCAAAATACTTTTTAAAAGTGGTTTTATGTAGCTTTTTGGCTAAGGTTTAAGATGATATAAGCTAGAATTTCATAAGGATCTGTTTGCTTATAGAAAATTAAGACTAAAGTTGCTCTTAAGGCCTATTTGGTATGCAGTTTTTAAATAAGTGCTTAATTGAAATTTTAGCTTATGGCTTGTGCTTTTTGTTCATTTCTAGCTTAGAGTAGCTTAGTAGGTTAGTTTTAAGTTAGTGATAGCTTATTTAGTTCTAGCTTTAGCTTATACCCGTTTTTAGCTTATCAAGTTTAATAAAAGCTTAGTTAAGCTTTCTGTCTGTTTTCAGCTTAAATTTTGATTTTTAAAAAAATTGTTTTCATTAAAGTTGTTAGTTTTTCTAAGTTTTATAACTTTGCTTTTCAAAGTTTTTGCAAAAAAAGGAAGAGGGGAAATTGTGGGTGAGCAGGACCTCGAACCCACAACCTCAACCCTCCTCAACCTTTATAACACAACACCACACACCTCTAACCACTGCGCCCTTGGGACTTTTAAAGCTGCCTAATGTTGTATTACAATCCTTTTACCCCTTTTTTAAGTTTTAGTTATAATAAGCACTTCGAATGCTTATTTGATTTTTCTCGACTTATTGAGTTTAGCACTTTAGGATTTTTCATTTTTTCTGCATTTTGCTCATCCTTAGCTATTTTTAGAAATTATATAGGATTTTTAGCTTAAAGTTTTATAATTTTCGTGAATTAATTTTGTTAAAAACTTTAAAAAATCATAAAAAATAGAAAAATAATCAAAAAAATAATTTTCTTTTTTATAAAAATTTCTTTTATCGTATTTTAGGCTTAGGTTTGAGATTTACTTTCGTAGGGTTAATATTTTGAAAGTTCATTTTTTAAAGAACGTGATTTCGTTCCCGTTCTCGTTTTCTTTAATTTTAGCTTTAAACACCCTCGTTTTAGAATTTACTTAGATTTTTTTATAGTCAAATAAAATTAGAAAAAGTTTAGAAAATCATTTAGGGTTTAATTTTAGTTCAATTGCTTATTTGTCGCGTTTTATTAAATTCCCGTTAACGTTTTTTTCGTAGTTAGCTTTAATTGTGCTTTTTATTTGCTCACTATTAGGATTTTAGAAAACAATCATCTTCGAACCAATTCAAGTCATTGTCCAAATAACAAACGGGGTCTCAATATGAATATATGCAAACAACCTTAGCATCATTGCTAATCAAAACCATATGTCACTTACGCAACTAAAGGGCCTACCAGCTGGAGCACTAAAATTAGGGCAAGACAACACATAAACCTGGCTAGGCGTACCCATCCACTCCAATAATCACACAATAATGGGTAGGCGTACCCATCCGATCCAATAATATCACCAATACTGGGTAAGCGTACCCATCTAATCCAAACAATCATACAACACATAATATTCACATAACAGTCATAAGAACATATCTTGACCTAAAAAGAAAACACATTTCGTACAGATCAATTCAAAACATTTCAAAACATATTTGAGTATCATTTTCCCCCAACGGAAAAACCAGTAAAAAGTGGCGCTACAAGAACTCACCTCAATCAGCAATCAAAGCAACCACACAATCTCAATCAAGCAGAACACAATAAATCTCTACGCAAGCGCACAATGTACCCGACAACGACCTAATATATACTCACTATATCAATACTCATACAAAATTATCTTACTGTACAAGTGTTCGCCTTAACTCACGCAAAATCCTCATTTTCATCCCAAAATCCCATTCCAAATATATATTATTCCAAACCCGATATCTCATACCGTTAATCTCATTACAAAAACCGCCGTCTTGTTACCAAGACTTTATCTCATTATCAACACTTTATCTCATTTTATGGTTGTGTGGTAATTACGCGAAAACGACTAAAAAACACTTGGGCAAAGTGCGGCATCAACACAATACATCTGAAACACCTCAAACTGTTTAACGATACAACCGACCAAAATACCCCGTGAAAAACCGACGAAAATAAATGAGCAAGAGCTCACAAGCCAAAAATAAATGATCCACAATCCCGTAGACGATACGATATATATATTTAAATATATATATACATGATTACTTGATAATTTAAATAAAATAATAATATTTTATTAAGATTTTCGTCTTATAATCGGGCTAACATGGTAGAATGTTTCGACATTAAATATGTCCAAAAGCTTTTACCTTAACACTTAATCTTCCTTAAGATTCACCCTTCCATTTCCTCAATTAAAATCGACACAATGGTTATAAACAGTAAATATTTAAAAAGAGTTTCAATGAATTACATCTTTCGTATTGTATTAAATTTTTAAGTTAATAACCATTTATTGTTAAAACATTGAAAATTTTACCTCTTTTTAGCAAAACTCTAAGCATATAATTCTTTCAAAAATTTGGCATGACCCGTACGTCTTCATGACTTTTTCCAAGGTATTAAACCTTAATCCAAAACAATTTTTCACAATTTCGACGCTTTTTGTCAACACAATATTATTACTTTCTACATGATTTATCTAACCGTGGTAAAATAACCCTTTCACAATTGACAAGTCCAAAGAAAATTCCTCTCTTAATCCAACACAACTTTCTTTAGTTCATTTATAAAAGTCCACAAACTCTTTTATTTATTATTGGGTCATATGGTCCATCATGGTCCAAAATGCTTAGTCCGATAGCGAAACTTATTCCATATTTCATTTTTACATAAGTTTATTTATAAACTAACCCAATGGGTCTTAATCCCATTAAGTCGAACCAATATAAATCTGAAATTACACATGGTCGTGGCCCATTAAGCCGTGGCCAGAATATGTCGAAACCAAAATGAGCTATGAGCTCGAAAGATACTAAAACCAAATAAGCCAAAGCCGAATAAGCTAAAACCAAATAAGACAAAACCGAATAAGCTTATAACCGAATAAGCTTATCACCAAATAAGCCAAAACCAAATGGGCCGAGCCCTTTGTGGCCCTCAAACCGAAACCAAACGGACCCCAAATGGGCCGGACTAGCCAAACGCACCCAAATTGGGTCGAAACCAACCCAAACGCACCCTTGTCGGGCTCAAAACAAACCAACGCACCCTTGTTGGGCCGCGAGCAAACCAACGCACCCTTGTTGGGCCGGTCCAACAAGACAATCTCATATATAAAAATCATATAAGCCCAATAAGCCATATCCTAGCTTATTGAATAAGCAAAACTCCCAAATAAGCTCTTATAAGCATTTTTATAAAACGAAAAATTACCACAACAACCATTTTATTTAAACTCAAAAACCTTTTCTTCCTTTTCTTCTTAGGCCGACGCATAAACACCCCTTTTTATACTTTTGATTTCAAGTTTCGATCTTTTTGGCGATCAACTTGTACAACTAGCGTCTAGACATCACCATAATCACAAAAGTACAACTTAAATTCAAAGTTTTATAAAAACTTACTTGTTTGATGAGCTTGGTTCGATCGAGACGCGCGAATAAGACTAAAAACCTTGTTTCTTCAACCCGAAACTATTAGTTATCAACCCAATAATAAAATCTTAACCCGTGTTCTTGGCAAAATCTTCAAAACTTGTGTCTTTCTCCTTCCTTGGGGTTCGGCCGGATATAGAGAGCAAAAAGGGAGAGAGAGTTTATTTTTCTAACCGTGGCAAAATAACCCCTTCAAAATCGACAAGTCCAAAGAAAATTCCTCTCTTAATCCAACACAACTTTCTTTAGTTCATTTATAAAAGTCCACAAACTCTTTTATTTATTATTGGGTCATATGGTCCATCATGGTCCAAAATGCTTAGTCCGATAGCGAAACTTATTCCATATTTCATTTTTACATAAGTTTATTTATAAACTAACCCAATGGGTCTTAAGCCCATTAAGTCGAACCAATATAAATCCGAAATTACACATGGCCGTGGCCCATTAAGCCGTGGCCCGAATATGTCGAAACCAAAATGAGCTATGAGCTCGAAAGATACTAAAACCAAATAAGCCAAAGCCGAATAAGCTAAAACCAAATAAGCCAAAGCCGAATAAGCTAAAACCAAATAAGCCAAAGCCGAATAAGCTAAAACCAAATAAGACAAAACCGAATAAGCTAAAACCAAATAAGACAAAACCGAATAAGCTAAAACCAAATGGGAAAAGTATTTTTAAGGTGAATAAAAATGCTAATTAACTTTGGGGTAAATTTTACGATTGAGTTTTATGAGTATTTAAGTGATTCTGACACGAAAAGAAACACCCGAGACCCCTTGTATCCCATGGCTGGTCAATGAAGTCAATGGGAGACAACATGTCTTAATTCTAGCTAACATGTCTAAGAATTGTACATAAGATGCTTTCTACCAGAAACATTTGCATTCATTATCCATTTCATTTTCAAAAAAAACATACATAAGTGTGTGTGTGTGTGTGTGTGTGTGTTTCGTCCGCCACCATCAACAACAAACATCAATAAAATTTTCAACTTTGATCAAGAACGTGATATTCTAGGTTGATACGAGTATTTGGGTATTCATTTAAACAACGTTTGGGTTGTCCGGTTCGCGTCCAAATCTATATTTTTGAAGATTTTCTTGTAAGTTTTCAAATTTAAATTTCATTTGTCCTTTTGGGTTTATATTGATGCATAGATGTTAGTTGTATAAGTTGATCGTTGTGAAAATCGATTTTTAGAAACGAAGCAAATAAAAAGGTTGCGTTTGGTTCGTAGTTCGTCGGATATAAAAAGGAAAATAAGGGTTTTTGTAGTTTTGATGTTGTGGTCGTGATGGTTGAATAATATATGTTGCTAGATAGCTTATTTTTTATAGTAGCTTGTATAGCTTATTCGGGCTTATTTTTAAGCTATTTCTTGGCTTATTTTGGGCTTATATGCCACGTGATTTTTCAAAATCACTAGGAAAGTGATTTTGACTATTTTTGTGTTATGGCGTATGTTTGTGGACTATTTTTGAGGCTTATGGTAGTAACCAAATGCGATACGTAGCTTATTAGCTTATTTTCAAGCTTAATATACGTATTTTGGAGCTTATGGACTCAAGGCCCAATAAGTCTATTTAAGCCGTGGCTTAAAGGGAGGGCTTATTGTGGTCCGGATTATTTTCTACTTATTAATATAAGCTTATGTATGTAAATGGACATTGGTTTTGGACTTGGATCGTATTTTGGACTTATAAATATCTTAATGGACCATTGTTGGGCCTTAAAGCCCAATAAGCGATAATTAGTCGTTATAAGAGTTTTGACGGTCTTTTGAAAATGAAAATGTATTTACGAAGTGATATTGAACGATATTTTGAGAAAAAACATTTTAGTATAGTTAAAGATTGAGATTTTGAATTTTGTCGAAAAGTGTGTGAATTTATGGAAAGTGTTAAAAATAAGTTTGAAACCTTGGAAAAAGTTCTGTGAGGTACTGGGTACATGTCGAAATTTCGTAATGAGGTTTTTATTATAAAGTTTTCTAAAAACAATGATTTTTGATGTTTTAATAATAAAATATTATATTAATTATTTTTTTTTTATTTAATAAATTCACTAAAAGACGAAAAATACAATTTTTCTCGAAACTTCTCGAATACGTTTACTATGAGTAAAAGTTTCATTTTTAATTCTAATTTGATTATTTTCACGGTGACTAAGGTTACCGAATTGACTTACCGAGATATATTTATAATTATTTATTATAAATATTTACTATATTAACTTTTCTTTGTCTCTAAAATAGTAAATGTATGGTATATTGAGTCATGGGATTGATATGATTGTTGGGATATGTCGTCAACCATCACACCACTAAATTGTTATGAGTATTTGTACAACGCGTTTAACTTTATGCATCAAACGTGAAGATTGTTTTGGGAACATAATGATTAAAATGAGACATTAACTGGACTAGGTCGTGTGCGGGCGTCGTTGCATTTGCTTGCGTGATGTGGTTTTGTTACTCAAATATGTTTTGAAATGTTTTGAATTGATCTGTGCCAAATGTGGTTTTGTTTTTGGGACAAGATATGTGCTTATGACTGCTATATGTATATTATGTGTTGCATGATTGTTTGGATCAGATGGGTACGCCTACCCAGTATTTGTGTGATTATTGGAGCGGATGGGTACGCCTACCCTAGTTTGTGTGTGGTCCTGCCCTAATCTAGTACTCCAGCTGGTAGGCCTTTTAGGTGCGTAAGTGACATATGGTTATTGATTAGCGGTGATGCTATGGTTGTTTGCATATATATTCACTGTCATATTGCACTATTGTCGGATATTCCATATCTTTTCAAAACATTCTCCACCACTCATTTACTATTCACCTTCTTCTTCACAATATTTGAATTTCACACACACACACTTCTTCATCCTCACCCTTGATCAAACCACTTCATCAATCAAGTTCCCACATTTTTTTCACCACCCTTGGATTGATTTCAAGCAAACACAACAAACACACTTTCTCTTCTACCCTAGATCAAGCCACCTCATCAATCCAATATACCTCATTCTATTCTTAACCATTGGATTAAACTCTCATCTTAAACAAACACACTTCCTCTCACAAATATACACTTCTCAGTCACATAACAAACACACATCTCTTTCTACCATTGATCTTGCCATCTCACCAATCCAACTTACCTCTCTTCTTCACATCTTCACCATCTATTTCAAACCAAGATCAATAGGCTCCCTTCTATCACATCATGCCAACTTATTCACAACCCATTCTCTCTCATCCAATATATGGCTAATTCAATTTCAGTTTCAAATTTCAAATTCTTCCCCCTTTCTCTCCAAGTAAAGAATATTCCAAAAATATTCTCTTATACCCTAACTAGCTATTTCAAACCTTTAGTTGGATCCCAACTAAGCTAGTTACACTTTGAGGAATACCTAAAATACACCTTTCTAATAATTCTTTTTTCTCTTTACAATATCAGATAAGTAAAAGGCTTTTAAATACTTCTAATGCTTTTATAAAATGGCTATTTGAGTTGGTTGACCTTGAGTATAAGAATGATTGAAAGGTCATAGCGTAAAGTGCAATTGGGGGTTTAACAAGAGCGAGTAATTAAAAAGCCAAAAACCTAAAAAATAGGTTTGGGTCCTTAGCGCATTGGCCATGTGCTGACACATGGCCAACGCGCCACACACGAATTGCATTTATCCCACTTTGGGTTTTTGGCCAATAAATACCCCATCTTGGTCTTTTTATTCCTCACCTCTTGCAAACATTCTTTCTTCTCTTTTCTCTCCTCCTATCCTCTAAGTCTAACATCAAGTGTTCTAAACTTCTCATCTATCATTCTATTGAAGTGAACACATCTCCGTAAGAGAGCCACGCAAGTACCTAATCCATACTTGTGTGTTTTGTCGAGGGTCTTCTTTCTCATACCCTTTCTATTAGAATCGAGTCTCTAGGTTAGGTTAGGACTTGGTTCAACTATCTATCTTTTATTCAATCGGGTTATAAGGGAAGTCTTATATCCGTGGGATCAAGCCTAGATCATTGGGTATCTAGTTAGGGTTTTAGAAATCTTTTAAGGGGAAGGCTTTTAAAGTTTATAGGATAAGTCGAATCACGGGTTCTTAAGGGTGGATTCTGAGGATGGAATATCGTAGGTCGTAACTCTTCTTTATGAGCGCCGGGCTTTGTTGAAAGTCGATGAAGTTAAATTGTAATACGGTTTGTAGTATACCATAAGGATTATACTAGTGTAGTATCGGAGTCGTGGATTCACAACTGGTCGTACGGAAGGACTAAACCCCCTTCCCGAACCACTATATATCGTGGTGTCTCTTCTTCTCTCTATCTACTTATTGTTCTCATTGCAAAGTAGATTACTACACCACTCGGCTCTTTCGAGACTTGAAGTTTTATAAACTTCAAAGAAATCAAAAAACCGTATTCACCCCCCCCCCCTCTATGGTTCTACATACCCGTTTTGCTCTTGCTTGTAACACTTTTGCAAAAATCATTGAGCCCATCCAGAGTAGATGTGCACTTCCATGTTGTCTGATCAAGAGATTCTTGGTCGTCTGATGATTGTAGTCAATGGTGAAAAGGTGATTTGTTGTGGTACTTTTTTATCTTTATCATATAGCATCCAACATCTCCATTGATACTACTTCATATCTATGTTAAGCTATCATGGTTGTGTGATTTGTTTCATTTTTTATTGCGGGTGCCATATGTTCCACTAGTGCTTGAAGCGATTATTTTTACTGCGGATGGTGATATGCGACAAGCATATTAGCTCTGGTAAGACCTTGATGAAAACTATATTGATCTCTCATTAAGAAACATCATCATTATATTTCCATCAAGGTACTATGACATTTGAAAGAAAAAGAAAAGATTTGTATAGAAGTTGTCATCTCCTCATATTGTATTTTGATAGTACTTCATGAATTTAGATGATTCCGAAATCGCAAGTGACTTTCTTTTTTCATTGACTTTTGATTGTTCTTCTTACATATATTACATGGACACTCATCTTTTTTTCAATTTATGTTTAAGATATTTTGCGTTATTCATGTTTTATTTACGTCCAGTTAGAATCTGTCATGTAAAATTATTAAGCTAGAACGCCCATCCGGCCGGGCTATGAAACTAGTACAATTTATAAAGCTTATGGTACAATTCTTAAATGCACAAAACTTAAATTTTAGCAATACAACTAATAAAACTTATGATACAATCCTTAAATGCACAAAATTTAATTTTATGTAATACAACTTATAAAGGTTATGGTACAAACCTTTCATCCATTAAATGTCTCTTAAACATTAAATTTAAGCAATACACATGATAAAGCATACAATACAAGTATAAACTAATTAATATTATGTTTAAAACACCCTTAAATGAAAAATACATATTATACAAACTAATGAAACACATAAAGCTTCATACAATTTATATACCAAGTTCATGGTTAATTTGGTATCGAAAATCGGACCAGACCAACGGATTCATTCGGGAACTAGAGTCGCCACCGGTTTGGCTAGCTAATAAAAGCCATCTAAAAAAGAACGTAGAGGACCGGTCAGAACCGGGAAAAATGAGTGAATCAGGACAGACTCGGATCATTTTCTTTTTGTTTTTTTTCGGTTAGTCAGTTTGTCATTATTTTTTTCTATTAAATTTTATTC
Source organism: Tanacetum coccineum (assembly GCA_026074375.1). NCBI lineage: Eukaryota > Viridiplantae > Streptophyta > Magnoliopsida > Asterales > Asteraceae > Tanacetum > Tanacetum coccineum. The sequence continues at coordinate 49,007 of BQNB010008468.1, forward strand.
ACATGATACTCGCAGTTGCAATGCGCGGATACCCTGTTAGTTTAGCATTAATTTAGTTATGATTTCGTTAATGTTGCATTTCAAATCTTATTAATTTTGTTATGTGTACTCATTAAGGAAGAGAAAAAAATCTTTACAATAAGAAATCATAATTTTGAGTGTTGGTACTTGGTAGTAAAGTTAAAAGTTATGAGGGTGTTTAGGATTCTAACTATTAACAAATGTTAATCGAGTATTACAAACCAATTGAGAGAAATGATCATTTGTGTTTTTCCAAAGAGAATACGTTTTCTTTAAACGTACATAAGGTTGATTTTTAGAAGTGTCATTTATAAATGCATAGTTTGCATTCTAAACACAATCTCAACCTCTTTTATTCTTTGTTCAAAAAAATCTTATAGTGTTATAAATATTTATTTATTATGTGGCTATCCACATTCCGTAACGTTTCAAACATTATGACTTAATAATGATTGTATTTAATATACTGATGATTAGAGGCTTATATATACGGACTTGTATGTATTGTAATGGAATCTCACTCAATAAAATATATGCCTCGATTCTCTCTACTTTTTCTTCCATACATTTGTTATGTGTGTTGCTATTAGGTCGTTGTTTCACAACACGTTATCAGCACGAAAAGCTTATAAGAAGTAGAAACACTAGCGAGGACAAAGAAGAGAGCAACAATAATAAGGAGTAAGAAAATTGGATTGGGTATATTTTATATTCAAGGTTTGGAATTCTTAATTTTTGATTGTCAAGAGGTAAATCCAAACTCTAATTGTTTAATCATACACATATATGTCCAGATTTAAGCTTTAGAAATACTATCAAAAAAGTTACAAGCATGCAGGGTTAATCATTAAAATATAATATTATGATTATTATTATTATTTATATGTTTGATTATATGTTTCAACCTTATATTTATGTTTGTGACATATATTTAGTGTGTTCAATTACGATATGAACCCAAACTTTTTTTCCCTTACGTGTGTAAGATGCTAAACAAAATTTTATTAGAATAAAAATAAAACTTTTGTCACGAGTGAAGCTATATATTTTATATCCACACATCATATTGGTGTGAAGTTCTTGTTTTAACATTATGGTGATGTTACATTAGCTACACCTTTACCTACATATAATTCTTTACACCAATAACTCCTTATTTGTTTTCTCTAGTACATAATGACTGATTTACATAATTTAATCTGAAAATTGAGAATGATTTGTGAAAAGTCACTTATGGATTTAATCTTGAGTTTATACACTTGCATATAATCTTGGTTTACTATCTACCAGTTTGGTTTTAGTGGGATAAAAGATTGTATTCTTTACTTACATAATAATCTTGGATCTTCAATAGACTATTAGTCATGATTTGAGATACTAACCTACAACTTATGATTATAACAAGATCTATATTGCCCACGCAACGCGTCGGGACAAATTTTCCTTAAAACATTTTTAATTCGTTTGTTTCTTATTAAGGAAAAATTCATATAGCTTAATTTTGGTTAAACTCATCATAGTATTATAAACAAATGTGCTTCGATACAACTTAGCAACTCAAATGACCCGTATACATTTCACTTAGCTTTATTCGTTTAAATGTCAATATAGTCACTTGGTTTACATAGTATATTGTTTAGTTTCAAAGTGTTTTTCGTATCCCGCTAAAGACCTAAAACCTGAATTAAAACATCATTATAAGGTTATAGAGTTAATGAAAAGCGTTTCTCACATAACGAAATAGTGATCAGATGATAAAAATAATAATGATATTGATCGTATTGATTATGAAATTAAAGGGTTAGTAATCATTATGATAAAAGAGAGTAAAAAAGGGTTGGAAACACACATAGAGAGTCGAATATTAGACGTTAGGGTTGTACAGCAAAAGGTAAAACCAACATGCCACTGAAGTAATCTTGACAATTTTTATAAAAGATTTATTATATCTCATTCGTTTTAAAGTCACTATTTATCCAAAAAAACAAATATGCAAATTGATAATAAGAGACGATATATTGAACAATATTAATTTGTGAACTAAGTAACACATGCATTTAGTCTTACGTATATAATAGTGCATGTATTTATGATTTTGGTGATTGATATGATAATATTATGCATACTTAGAGCTTGCACTACTTTTGTTAAAGATATAATATGATATGTTAATAAATATTAAAAGATATCAAAGACAACATTATCACAATTTTTATAGTATGATTTCTCTAGGAAATTTTTGCTAGTATAATATAATTACCCAAATTGTAGTTTGCAATGGATAATGATAATATATAACATTTGCACATACACAAAAAAAAATCAGCTATATTGTAAGGGTTGGTGCTTATGAAAGAAATATGTTTTATCTGGTTTATCACGAATTGTATGTAATTCATTTATTTATTTTTTATATTATTATTATTATTTTTTTTTATTTTTTTTTTTTTTTTTTTATTTATGTTTTTATATTTTTGTTTTTTTTTTTTTTTATTTTTCTTTATATTATTTTTTTTATTTAATTATTAATATATTTTATTTTTTATTTTTTTAAAAATAAAAAAATAAATTTTAATTTTTAATATTATTTAATATTTTTATTTTAAAATTTTTTTAATTTTTTTTTTTATTTTATTTTTTATTAATTTTTATTACATTTTTTTTTAAATTTTTTTAAATTTTTTTTTTTTTTTAATAATTTTTTTTTTTTTTTTTTTTTTATTAAATATATTTTTTATAATTTTATTTTTTATTTATTTATTTTTTATTTTTTAATTTTTATTTTTTTTTTATTTATTTTAAAATTTTTTTAATAATTTTTATTTTTTTATATTTTATTTTAATTTTATTTTTTTTTATTTTTTTTTTTTTATTTCTTTTAATTTTTTTTTTATTTTCATTTTTTTTTTTTATTTATTTTCTAATTTATAAATTTTAAATTTTTTTAAAATTTTTTTTACACTTTTATTTTTTTATATTTGCTTTTTCACAAATTGAACTATGCGGACTTAAACTGTTATAATTAAAAGAATTGTGGCTACTCCCCTTTTTTTGGTGCAATTCTATATTAAAGTTTATACAAAACATGCTTAATATGATAATGTATATGATCAAACACGGTTTATAGTGGACAAAATTATACTTTGCCTAACGAGTCGATGCTTGAGTGTATACTTATAAGAATAGTTGATCTCATGGGATTCTATATCACATAATGGCTATCTATTAAAAAATGCTATCGAATTATTGTTTATTTGGTTGTTTTTGTGCAAATCAGTGCTCTTATTGTTTATAGTGAAGCTTGCCAAAGAATAATGAAAATATTGAATACAAAAATGAGATGTCTTTTTAAATTGTGTCATTGAGTTTGCTATATATGTGTAACTTGTTTATCATGTGATTGTATTTGCTTCTAAGGCACTTGATTTTCTTTTGAAAATTATGCAACTTCACTAGTATAAGAATATGTTTTAGTATTTGATAATGTTGTAGCTAATGTGCATATTATATTGAATGATGTGAAAGTCATAAAAGTGTTTATCTAAATTTGATTGGGGAAACAAAAGTATAAATGTGATGATCTATTAGTTTCTCCATATTATTCGACTTTAACATAAAGTCAAGTGAAATTGAAGCACGAGTGGTAAACTAGTTGTTTATGTGCCAAGATTTTGCATAAAGTAAAGTGCGGTTAAAGCACAAAAGTAGTCATAAACAATTAATTTATGTGGCAAGATTATCTTATAGCATGACCGGTTGGACCATACCGGGTCAATAATGATGCGATATGTATAGAAGAACGATATCTTTTTAAAAATATAAATTTGATTGTTCTCAATGGAAGTTAGTTGTTCATCTATCACCATCAAATTACAATAAGGACTTTGTTTTATAAAGTTTGGAAAGAATATTAATGAGATGTATGTAGGCCTATACATCCGCCATGTGAATCATTTTGAGTTTTGAAATCGATGCATCGTCAAAATGATCATTAAATACGCAACACTTAACGTCCTAGGCGTGATTAGTGGCCTCCCAGCCCGACCCTAAATAACAAATGCGAGGCACGGTTTTTCCAATTTATTTATTGAGAATGGTGATGAATACTTCCAAGTTATGCTCAATTATTGGAGTAAGTGTTGAACTTAAAAGAAGTCCATGTTCATACACGAATTGCTTTTGTTGAAACGTTTATAAAAACGTCTTCAGTTGATTGTAAATCCAATAATTACGAGAACAAATTTATAAGTTTTATGGGGCATTTCTTTTTAAAAGATATAACATAAATTCCCATCATGCCAATAAGCTAAATGAATCCTCCCCATTAGAATGGTTTTGGTCACAACCCATATAATTCCCAGGTGAGATATTATAATTATGCAAAATATAGTAAATCCACCACAACGCACAAAATGGGATGTTGAAAGTGATAACTCATTCAAGAGGAGAATGTGCAGCGAGATGTTTGGAATGGATTATAATATAAATTTTGATCGTCACACTGAAGAATAAGAACTTGAAATTCAAGGGATAATTTATATTCCAGATCTAGTAATTGTCAGACATGTTTAGGTGACTAAATAAGTGACTCGATCATATATACGCTGCTAATGCTCCAATTACAAATATAAATTTGATTGTTCTCAATGGAAGTTAGTTGTTCATCTATCACCATCAAATTACAATAAGGACTTTGTTTTATAAAGTTTGGAAAGAATATTAATGAGATGTATGTAGGCCTATACATCCGCCATGTGAATCATTTTGAGTTTTGAAATCGATGCATCGTCAAAATGATCATTAAATAAACAACTTAAAGTTAGCGTGGTTAGTGGCTCGACTAATAAAATACAAGCATAGTTTTCCAAATTATATTATTTAAAATGCGAGCACGGTTTTCCAAATTATATTATTGAGTATGGTGATGAATACTTCCAAGTTATGTTCAATTATTTGAGTAAGTGTTGAACTTAAAAGAAGTTCATGTTCATACACGAATTGATTTTGTTGAAATGCTTATAAAACATATTCCGTTGATTCTAAAGCCAATAATTACGAGAACAAATTAACAATTTTTATGGGGCATTTGTTTAGAACATAAATTCGCATCATGCTAACAAGCTATAATGAATCCTCCCTATTAAAATGGTTTGGTCACAAACCATATAATTCCTATGTGAGATATTGTAATTGTGCAATACAGAGTAAATCCACCACAACGCACATAATGGGATATTGAAAGTGATAATTCATTCAAAGAGAGAATGAGCAGCGAGATACTTGAAATAAATTATAATACAAATGCTTATCCTCACACTTAAGAGTATGAACTTGAAGTTCAAGAGATAATTTATATTCCAGATCTAATAATTCCCAAACATGTTTAGTGACCTAAAGAAAGTAACTAGATCATATATACGCTACTAGTGCTCCAGTTATAACGTGTGTCCCAACATGACAACTAATGACAACCAGTGATTGGTAGTGAGTCTATGACATGCCTACGACATGATTGACCAATCGATTCCAAATTAAAAGTCCTCGAATGTATAGATAAAATGGAGCAAGAAAATCAAGATGGTCAAATCAAGGTAATAAAGACCCCATAATAGTCTCCTAAAGAGATACTAGACACAAAAGTTATTGGAAACCCGGGTAAGTGAAAAACTATGAGATCTCAATAAATATACATGATATAAAATAGTGTCTAGTAAAGTGTGGAATCGAAAAGTAATGCATCGACGTCGATAGTATTATTATTTATAATAATGAGGCATGGTAATGATTATATAAATAAATAAGATAGCGCTATAATCATGGTGAGGATCATGGAAGCATGCTTGAACAAAATGCAGATGTATAAATGAGTGACCAAAAGATGTAAAGACGTAAATAACTGAAAAAGATATTAAAGTCTCTTTTGATGAGACATTGTTACGTGGACTTATATTCTATACATATGAAAGTGTGTGCTTATTTGATATGCATTGGCCTCTATAAGAAAGCTAAATTAAAGTATTGAAACTTTCGCAAAGACATGAAAATGATCATAAGGAGACATGTTCGCATGTTGTGGATCCAATAATGTATTTTATATTTTATAAGTCTTGCAATATAATAAGTAATCGATATGCGTCTAATAGATATATGAATAGAGCTCATGGTATGTTGAAATTCTATTATATGATATAAAGTGAATGAAGCATGCTAGTGATTTTTAATACTTAAAGCATATAAGAAAAGTTCTCGAGAACACTACTTGATTATACTAATTTAATTATGTTTTGGGCATATGTGTTATAATTGTCTTATTGTATAGTATTGTGCCAAATAAAGAATTATGTTTGCCTATGAAACTTAATATGTGCATCATGCAAAACATGAACTAATATATTACATGAACTAATATATTGTAACTCTGTTGGCAAGTTATGGCTCATTTTCCATATTATATTATTGAAACGAGTAAAGGTACACGAGATACACTTTTATATGTGTACTAACCTTATGAGATTTGGTTTAGTTAATTTTGAAAATGCAGGATATCATAACCCAAGCCAAGTATGATGTATTTTCAAGTTGTAAACTTTGAGGACCTATAATTAGGTTTATTAGGTCAACCAGAACGTTTTGGAATCCGATAATCAAGCTATGAATGTGCATGCCTGACGAAGAAGTTTTATAATAAATCTGACGACTGACTATTTGATATACTTTCAAGATCAGATGGAGAAATGTACTCAAATGACTCAAGTGGTGTGATCATTAGAGGGAGAATAATACATGTTGCACTCTTTTCCCCTTAGCTACATTTTTATCCCACTGGGTTTTTCTAGCAAGGTTTTTAATGAGGCAACATACTTTAACGTATTTATAAGAATTTTGTACTCTTTTCCCTTACTAGATTTTTGTCCCACTAGGTTTTACCTAGTAAGGTTTTAACGAGGCATGTTCTTTAAATGATGGATAGCCAAGAGGGAGTGTTATAAATATATATTTATTATGTGGCTATCCATATTCTGTAACGTTTCAAACATTATGACTTAATAATGATTGTATTTAATATACTGATGATTAGAGGCTTATATATACGGACTTGTATGTATTCTAATGGAATCACTCTCAATGAAATATATGCCTCGATTCTCTCAACTTTTTCTTCCATACATTTGTTATGTGTGTTGCTATTAGGTCGTTCTTTCACAACATATAGACCATTATATGGTTTTAACCGCAAATGACACTTTTGTGAAGAAGTCATGAGATAGAACCAAGTGTTCCTCTTGATCAACAAAAATGGAAACTCCACCCACGCGATTGATTAAACCTAGCCCTTACAAACATGTTTAGCCTATTATATATGCAGTCGCACATGATGATGCCTTTACAAATGAAGGTGATTGAAAAAAAATACCAGAAAACAAAAAAGGAGCTAAATGACATTTTGTCCATTTTTATTGGACGCAGTGTTTCAGTGTTTTTTTATGCTTGTATATTTAGGCCATGCGTAATGATAGACACAAAACGAGTCAAGTTGGATACATTTCTATGTCATTAGACGAGTACTCCTGCATAGCAACAAGATTTTATAGCAGCAAATAGTTATAGTGATATTTTGGTTACGCAAAACACTTAATAAAAATCTCATTACAACTACATGCCGCTATAAAATTTTGTTTCTATGCACAAGTACTCATCTAGTAATATGAAAAAGGTAAAGTAAGAGATAATCAAATTTAGGGAACACCAAATGAAGGGTAAGCGTGGAAACATTATTTTGATTTTTAGTGAAATTTTGGGCGGGATTTAGGGAAATTTTTTAGCGGAATGATGAAAAATTTATAGAGGGAGGTAATAAATCGTGTAGAACCGTAGTGGGGGGTAAATTCGGTTATCTTGACTTCTTCGAAGTTTCTAAAACTTCAAGTCACAAATAGCCAAGGGGTATGATGATCTACTTGATGATGAAGACAATAAGTAAATGGAGAGAGAGAGAGAGAGAGAGAGAAGAGACACCACTATATATACTGGTTCGGGATGAAGGGTTTATACCATCCATATGTCTAGTTGCGAATCTACGATACATATATTATTACTCTAGTATAATCCTTATGGTGGACTATAAACCGTATTACAACTTTGCTTCACCGATATGCACTAAGATCGACTCTCACTAAGAAGAGCTACTCCCTATGGTATTCCGCCCTCGGAATTCACCCCTAAGAACCCGTGATTCGACTTAACCTCTAGGATCACTTAGATCAACTTTCACCACTAATAACTTCCCTTTAGAAGCTTACCAAACCTTAACTAGATCCCCCAATGATCTAGGCTTGATCACTAAGATGCAAGACTTCTCTTACAACCAAATTGAATGAAAGTTGATTGTTCAAATCAAGTCCTAACCTAACTTATAGACTTGATTCTAAAAGAAAGGGTACGAGAAAGAAGACCCTTGACTTATAACACACAAGTGTGGATTAGGTACTTGTGTGTCTCTCTTGCGGAGATGTGTTCTTTAATAGAATGATAGATGAGAAGATTAATAACACAAGAGGTATTAGACTTAGAGGGTAGAAGAAGAGAAAAAGAGAGAAAGAAAGAATGGCAAGAGGTGAGGAATACAAAAGCCAAGAGGGGGTATTTATAGGCCAAAACCTCAAATTGGTAAAAACCAATTTAAGAGTGGCGTGCTGCCCACGCGTCAGCGCATGGCCAGTGCGCCAGATTCCGGAGTTGGTTTTTTATGCTATTTTGGCTTTTTAACTACCCGCTCTTGTTAAACCCCCATTTATACTTCACGCGTTGACCTTTCCACTATTATTACTCAAGGTCTCCCAACTCAAATAGCCATTTGATAAAAACATTTTGTGAAGTAATTTAGAAGAAGATTTGGGGATGTTTGTCCATTATGAAAGAGATAGAGAAGAAGTATTGGACAAAGGGTATATTTGGGTATTCCTCACATGTAAATGGTTTAGTTGAAAACTAACCATGGTTAAGTGGATGAGTTGCATAGCTAGGATAGAAAGGAATATGCCAAAAGAATATTCTTAACTTGGTGAGCAAGTGTGGATGTTGGAGGGATATTTGAATTTGAAATTCAAACAATTGAACATGTGGGATAAAGAAAGGAATAGGATGAGTTGGCATGATGTGATGATTTGGAGCCTAAATCATGTGATTCAAATTTGAATCTATTTCAACATGTGGGGAAAGGATAAGGATCAGTTGGAAGTGAGTTGGCAATGGGTTGGAATGATGTGATGGTTTGTAGCCTAAAGATCACATTCAAATTTGAATGGTTGAGGTGAGATGGTGAGTTGGCAAAGTGTGTTAAGGAAGTTTGCTGAAGTTGTGATATTTGAACTCAAGCTTGAGAGGATAGGAGAAGTGTGTAGAGAAAGCTTTGAGTGTGTGTGTGTGTGTAACTTAAGTTTGTAAGTGACTTGAGTGAGTGTAGAAGAGAATGAATAGGGAATGTATGTAGTGGAGAATGTTTTGATGTGATGGAAAGGAGCCTATGTTAGAATGTTGGGGACAACAAGTACAGTGTGTAAGGGAATATTAGTTGTCATGTGAAGGATAAGCTTGAAGAAAGTTTATGTGGGAAAGGTTTATGCTTGGAGATGGTCTTGGAGATGAAGAATAGAATAATCAAATGATTGATTATGGTTTAATAATCACATTGCCATAAGAGAGAAAAGAGATGGGCATATGTGATTATGAGATGGTTTAGGAAAGGAATGTTTAGAGTGTGTGGAAGGTATAATTCTTTTGATGGGTAGATGGGATTAACAAATTATTAGGAGGATGTTTAGAAAAGAAGTGATTGTGTAGAGGACATGTGAGAAATACATGTGGGAGTTTATAAATCATTTATTAGTAAGGAGGTAAGAAAACTCAAAGTATAATTAACCTCCAAATACCACAAACTCAAATAGTTACTTGGACTTAATCCATGATAATCAACAATAGATTTGATCACTAATAATTTTAATGCAAACAATCTAAGTGATTTTCATCTTAAGTAAAGCATATCCCATAGCGGGAAAGGATGTGTTTACGCATAGTGACATTTGACTTGGTTTGACCAATAAGGGAGTAAAACCCGTTACGTGATTAGGAACAACGTAAATCCGGATTAAGGTCAAATGAATACTTTCGTTTGATGGTATGTTGAAAGTATGTTCATACTAGGTTTAGAAAGAAGTTTCGGCCTTGGCAAAAGGCGTTTGATAAGAGAGTTGAGTTGGCGCTTTGTTGAAAATGGGAGGATTCGTTTTTGCTACTCTCTAAGTTTAAACCACATTTGGAGTGTTTCCAAATGCTCAAATATCATGTACATACCTTCATTGAAGTTTCCACAAGTGTCGGGTAAGAGGAAAGCCAACTTTTCAAAATCTAGAAAAATCCAAGCCATGAGTGGCGCGCTGGCCACGTGCTGACGCGCGACCAGCGCGCCAAATTTACAATTCTGGTTTTCTGAATTTTGGCTATCGTTTGTTATTTTAAGTGTTGCGAACGTTTATTTGACATCATTAAAACATAAAAGAGATTCTAGTCAATATTGTACTAACAATCTCCCCCTTTTTGATGATGACAAATAAAATTTCAAAAGCAAATTAAAGTTACAAACATAGCGAAGATGAAGAACGCCTTTGATGTAGCTCGCGTCTTGATCTTGGCCTTCTAATTTGGTGAAGCTTGAACTTGATCTTCACCGAGCTTAAGTAGTTGATCTTCTCCCATATAAGCTCTAGCTCTTTGCTTTCCTTCTCCCTCTTTTGTCAAATCAAAAAGGTGGGATCGAGGTATTTGGCTTGAAGGTTGATATCTTTGTCAAGGTAGAGAGTAGATATCTTTATACGTGCTCCCCGTAGATCGTTTCTCCCCCTTGTTCCAAGGCGAAGATCCATGAGTCAAGAGCATTACCTTCGAGGTGTTCTTGGCTACAACAAGCAACAAGCAAACTGTCACACCCCGACAATGGCGGAAACTCAAGAATGCAACATAATGATCAATCATAACACAAGATACAAAATAGAGAAAACTACAATGCATAAACTTTAAGTGTTACGAAGACCATCAACCTCGAACAGCCTCGAGTGATGTCCCAAATCACTATCAAAATCCACAATCTCTTACAATTATCCAAAAGCCCTCACAGGGGTCCAAATCCAAACTTAAACCAAAATTTCTAAATACTAAAGCCGAATAAAATAAACAAGCAAGACTTCACATGAAAATCCACACGGGATACTTCTAAGCCTGCTATCACACATCACCAAACTATTCCTCTTTCACTTCACCTAAAAATGATACTCAAAAACGTCAACAATAATGTTGGTGAGCTCGTAGGTTTGACCTTAAACCCAAAAGTTGTGCCAATATTTCAAACAGTGGAAAATAGTGCAATATGATAGTGAATATATGCAAATAATCCCTGACATAGCATCCCCTCTAGTCAATCACCATATGTCACTTACGCACCTAAAGGGCCTACCAGCTAGAGCACTAAAATTAGGGCAGGACCACACACAAACTAGGGTAGGTGTACCCATCCGCTCCAATAATCACACAAATACTGGGTAGGCGTACCCATCCGATCAAACAATCATGCAACACATAATATTCACATAGCAGTCATAAGCACATATCTTGTCCCAAAAACAAAACCACATTTCGCACAGTTCAATTCAAAACATTTCAAAACACATTTGAGTATCATTTTCCCCCAACGGAAAAGACAGTAAAAATGGGGCTACGAGAACTCACTTCAAGCAAGTCTTTAGCAACCAAATCTCAATCACACAAGCAAATGCAACGACACCCGCACACGACCTAGTCCAGTTAATGTCCCAATTTAATCATCTATTTCCAAAACAATCTCCACGTTTGATGCATAGAGTTTAGACGCGTTGTACAATTACTCATAACAATTTAGTGGTGTGATGGTTGACGACATATCCCAACAATCATATCAATCCCATTACTCAATAATACATACTTATACTATTTAGAGAAATAGATAAGTAATATACGTAAATATTTATAATTAATAATTATAAATATATCTCGGTAAGTCCATTCGGTAACCTTAGTCACCGTGAAAATAATCATATTAGAGTTAAAAATGGAACGTTTACTCATAATAAACATATTTGAGAAGTTTCGAGAAAATTTATATTTTTCGTCTTTTAGTGAATTTATTAAATAAATAAAATAATTAAATAATATTTTATTATTTAAAATTCAAAAATCACGTTTTTAGGTAAAATTTCTAAGTATAAACTTTTTACGAAATTTCGACATTACATGTACGCTCATACAACGTTTTCCAAGGTTTCAAACCTTATTTTCAATATTTTTTACCAATTCGACACTTTTCGACAAAATTCAAAAATCTCAATCTTTAACGTTTACTAAAACGTTTTTCCAAAATATCGTTTAATATCACTTCGTAAATACATTTTCACTTTCAAAAGTCCGTCAAAACTCTTATAACGACTAAATATTGCTTATTGGGCTTTAAGGCCCAATAAGGGTCCATTAAGATATTTATAAGTCCAAAATACGATCCAAGTTCAAAACCAAGGTCCATTTACATACATAAGCTTATACTAATAAGTAGAAAATAATCCGGACCACAATAAGCCCTCCCATTAAGCCACGACTTAAATAGACTTATTGGACCGTGAGTCCATAAGCTCCAAAATACGTATATTAAGCTTAAAAATAAGCTAATAAGCTACGTATCGCATTTGGTTACTACCATAAGCCTCAAAAACAATCCACAACATACGCCATAACACAAAAATAGTTAAAATCACTTTCCTAGTGATTTTGGAAAGGTGACGTGGCATTTAAGCCCAAAATAAGCCAAGAAATAGCTTAAAAATAAGCCCGAATAAGCTATACAAGCTACTATAAAAACAAGTTATCTAGCAACATATGTTATTCAACCATCACGACCACAACATCAAAACTACAAAAACACCCTTTTTCCTTTTTATATCCGACGAACCAAACACAACCTTTTTATTCGTTTCGTTTCCAAAAATCGATTTTCACGACGATCAACTTGTACGACTAACATCTATGCATCAAGATAAACCCAAAAGGACAAACGAAATTTAAATTTGAAAACTTACAAGAAAATCTTCAAAAATATAGATTTTGACACGAACCGGACAACCCAAACGTTGTTTAAATGAATACCTAAATACTCGTATCAACCCGGAACATCACGTTCTCGATCAAAGTTGGAAAATATATGGTGGTTGTGGTGGTTTAGGTGGCGGACGAAATAAGCGCACACACACTTGTGTGTGTTTTATTTTTTTGTAAATGAAAAAGGATTATGATGAAATGTTTCTAGTAGAAAGCATCTTATGTACAATTCTTAGACATGTTAGCTAGAATTAAGCCATGCTGTCTCCCATTAACTTCATTGACCGGCCATGGGATCCAAGGGGTCTCGGGTCTTTCTTTTCGTGTCGGAATCACTTAAATACTCGTAAAACTCAACCGTAAAATTTACCCCAAAGTTAATTAGCATTTTTATTCACCTTAAAAATACTTTTCCATTAACCTAGAGTATTTACACGACATATTTACACTTTAAACCCTTCAAAACTCATTTGGACATTAACGGACGTGTCAGACTCGTTTTTTTGGCATTTCTCAAAATTCACGGGTCAAACCACCCGGAATACAAATAACACAATAATACCTTCCAAAAGGGATTATTAATCACAATAAACCATAAATCACCATAATTCTCAACAAAATCACCACCGTCAACACGATACAAAATCTGAATAAACTAACAAAAGTCAAATAGTCAAAGGACTATAAATGAAATATTCAGAACACAAAAGGGCAAAGGTTACATTCTACCCCCCTTAAAAGAATTTCGTCCCCAAAATTCAACTACTAACATCACTAAACAAATGCGGGTACTTCAATTTCATCTGATCTTCACGTTCCCATGTGAATTCAGGGCCACGTTTTGAATTCCACCGAACCTTGACGATGGCAATCCTACTACGCTTCAACTTCTTAAACTCTCTTTCCAAAATTTCTACAGGCTCTTCCACAAAATTCAACTTAGCATCAACTCGAATCTCATCCAAAGGCACTTGTAGTGTTGGATCATCCAAACACTTCTTAAGGTTCGACACGTGGAACGTGTCATGAACACCATTCAACTCCTCAGGCAAATCTAATCGATGGGCCACGGGGACTACTTTCTCAATAATCTCAAACGGTCTAACAAATCTAGGTGCTAATTTCCCTTTTTTCCTAAAGCGTACTACACCTTTCTAAGGCGACACTTTGAGCAAGACATAGTCACCTACACTAAACTCTAAAGGCTTCCTCCTCTTATCAGCATAACTTTTCTGGCAATCACGCGCAACCTTAAGTCTATTCTTAATCTGCGAGATCTTCTCAGTAGTCTCTTGTACTAACTTATGTCCTATCAACTGACCTTCTTCAACCTCAGCCCATAATTGGCGAATGACACTTTCTACCATACAATGCCTCAAACGGAGCACATCTCACACTAGAATGATAACTATTGTTATACGAAAACTCAACCAACGGAAGATGAACATCCCAACTTCCTTCGAAGTCCAGGATGCACGCTCTAAGCATGTCTTCCAAAGTCTAAATAGTACACTTACTTTGACCATCGGTCTAAGGGCGATAAGCCGTACTCATGTCTAAACGAGTTCCTAACGCCTCTTGCATTGACTGCCAAAACCTTGATGTGAAACGACTATCATGATTCGATATAATCGAGATCAGCACACCATGTCTAGCAACTATCTCATTCAAATACAATCTAGCCAATCTATCCATCTTATAATCCTCACACATAGGTAGAAAATGAGCAGACTTAGTCAATCTGTCCACAATGACCCAGATCGTATCATGCCCACTACTAGTCTTAGGCAACTTAGTCACAAAATCCATAGCTATTCCTTTCCATTTCCATTTCCATACGGGAATCTCAAGTTGCTGGAGCAAGCCAGATGGCCTTTGATGCTCAGCCTTAACCTTCAGACAAGTCAAACACTTACTAACATACTCAGCTATGTCCTTTTTCATTCTAGGCCACCAATACCTATCTCTCAAATCATAATACATCTTATCAGCTCTTGGGTGTACAGAGTACTTCGACTTATGGGCTTCATCCATTATCAGGGTTCTCACCTCACCCTTCAAAGGTACCCATATTCGATCCAGGTAGTACAAAGTTCCATCACTTCTTTGTTCTATAATCTTATCCAAACCTTTCTGCAATCCTGCAAACTCATCCACAACCTCCTTCTGAGCTGCCAATATCCTATCCTTGATACTCGACTGAAGGGTCATATTCATGGCTCTAACTCTCTTAGGCTTTACTCTTTCCTTCCTACTTAGGGCATCAGTCACCACATTCGCCTTACCAAGATGGTAGCGAATTTCACAGTCATAATCACTAAACAACTCTATCCAGCGACGCTGTCGCATATTCAACTCTTTCTGACTAAAGATATGCTGAAGACTCTTATGATCCGTATAGATGACACTCTTTGTCCCATACAGATAATGTCTCCAGATCTTAAGTGCAAACACGACCGCACCCAACTCCAAATCATGGGTAGTATAATTCTTCTCATGAATTTTCAACTGCCTAGACGCATAGGCTATCACCTTACCTCTTTGCATTAACACACAGCCTAGTCCTATCTCGGACGCATCACAATATACCATAAAGTCTTCCGGTCCATCAAGGAGAGCTAGAACAGGCGCATTACACAACTTATCCTTCAAGGTTTGAAATGCCAATTCCTGTTCCTCACCCTAATCGAAAGTCTTACACTTCTGAGTCAAGATAGTAAGAGACTTAGCTATCTTAAAAAACTTCTTAATGAACCTACGGTAATACCTAGCCAATCCTAAGAACGAACGAACCTCAGTCGGAGTTCTAGGGGCTTTCTAATTCTTAACAGCTTCAATCTTACTAGGGTCTACATGAATCCCATTACCATTTATCACATGCCTAAGAAACTGCACTTCTCTTAGCCAGAATTCACACTTAGAAAACTTAGCATACAGTTTCTCCTTTTTGAGCAGTCCCAAGACTAACCTTAAGTGTTCTACATGCTCCTCTCGAGTCTTAGAGTATATTAAGATATCGTCTATAAACATTATCACAAACTTATCAAGATAAGGCCTACAAACTCTATTCATCAAATCCATGAATACTGCTGGTGCGTTAGTTAGACCAAAGGGCATTATTGTGAACTCGAAATGTCCATAACGAGTTCTAAACGCAGTCTTTGGAATGTCATCCTCATGCACTCTCAGCTGATGGTATCCAGACCTAAGATCTATCTTGGAGAAAAACTGCGACCCTTGTAGTTGATCAAATGGATCATCAATCCTAGGAAGTGGATAACGATTCTTAACAGTCAACTTGTTCAATTCTCTATAGTCAATACACATTCTAAAAGAACCATTCTTTTTCTTAACGAACAATACCGGCGCTCCCTAAGGCGACGAACTTGGTCGAATGAAACCTTTATCTTGGAGTTCCTTGAGTTGTCCCGACAACTCCTCTAATTCAGAAGGTGCCAAACGATAGGGAGACTTTGCTACTGGCGTTGCTCCAGGGATTAACTCAATTCGAAACTCAATTTCCCGAATAGGCGGTAATCCAGATAGGTCATCCGGGAATACCTCAAGAAAATCTCTAACCACAACAATCTCTTATTGGTTCTTATCACCAGCCTTAGCACCCATAAAAAATATCGCTTTCTCTTTCGGTCTCTCTCCTAATACTCTAAGCACCTTGCCATCCAGTAGTGGTATCCTCACTACTTTCTCATGACAAATTATTTCAGCCTTATAATTAGACAATCAGTCCATACCTATAATCACATCAAAACTCCCATGCCCAAAAGGTATCAAGTCGATGTCAAAGACATGACCCTCGATTTCTAGTTTGCAACCCTTAATAACCTTATCAATCTCTACTAGCTGCCCGCTAGCTATCTTAATCTCATATTTGAAACCTAATTTGCTAGGCTCTAAGCCTAACAGAGGTATGAAAGTAGTAGAAACAACACTATAGTAGGCACCAGAGTCAAATAAGGTAGTGGTAAAATGATTGTTCAAAGTAAATGTACCCGTCACAATGTTTAAATTTTGGCGAGCTTCCTCTGCTCCCAACATGAATGCCCTACCCCTAGCCTGGTTCCCTTGGTTTCCATGACCCTGACCCCTGTTATTAGCAGCAACTTGGTTTGGATGATTTTCTTTCGGTCCTTGTGCCCTATTCAATCTAGGACAAGCTGACCTGACATGGTTGGTACTACCACACTCATAACATGCCCTAACAGTTGGGTTTCTAGCATTGATAGGATTCACATTCCTCGGAACGCCTCTACAATCCTTTGTCAAATGACTCGGGCGGTTACAGTTAAAGCATGTGCGACAAGGCCCTCCGGGTGCATGGTAGGAGTTGCAGGTGGTACACTTAGGCTAGGTACCCGTATTCTCTCTTCCTACAGGGTTTACGGTAGTAGCAAAAGCATTCCCAGTCCTAGTCTTCTTATTACCATTCCAACCATTCTTATCCTTGCTAGGTTCCCCCACATTTCCTTTTTTCTCAACCTTCTTAATTGATCTATTTCTCACAGCCTCATCGGTCAGTGCACCAGAAATCTGCACAGCCTTCTGTATAGTCTTTGGCTCCGTTGCTACCACCATCCCACGGATCTGTGGAGCAAGGCCATTCGCATACCTCTCAATCATCCTAGTTTTCGGAGTTACCAAATGTGGAACTAACCTAGCCAACTCATGAAACCTATCAGTATACGCAGCATGGCCAGCCCCGACCATGACGTGATTCCATAACTCAATTTCCATCTTTTGCATCTCATGACTAGGACAAAACTCTTCTATCATCATAAACTTAAATTCATTCCATGACATACTAACAGCAACTTCTCGGCTTAGCGTACGGATTTGAGAGTTCCACCACGCTAAAGCCTTACCCACAAATAAGCCAACAATGTATTTTACTTTTTGGTCAACACTACAACCACTCATATGTTGCACATACTCCATTTTTCATAACGAGTACGAACTACAACACTCCTACCATAGCATATTCCTTAGGAATAACGGTTACAGGCTAGAATCCTTTATGAACAACTACCGGTTGCCATTTACTATCACATTCCAAATGTGCTCTTGAACGGGGTTTTTTCCTTTTTTTCATTTTAAACCATATTACCATTTTGATTTCCAACATTTCCTTGGTTACCAACCTGAGCTAGCATGGCGGGTAAGAGGTTCTGCAATTGCTGGGCAATGATCATTGAGAAGTCGGGTGCTCTTCCTACACCCCCATTGACTCCCTCTACATTCCTATTGACTCCCTCTACGCCCCCATTAGCTCTCAAACCCTGGTCATTTCCTTGACATTGAATCATCAACACGCTCATATTACCTTCCTTAGGTTTTTTACCCTCCCACTTACCAAACCGTCCCAACCGATCCCTCCTAATGATTCGGCAGCAGGCCAGCCAGCACTTTGAGTCCTCATCCTTGGCGGCATTATCTTTACTAGGGAGAACTATGTGAACGTTAGGAATGGCAAGAGGAAGACTCACTTTTATATATATTAATATATATAAATATATATATATATATTATATATATATAGTATATATATAATATCTTTACTATATATTCAGATATACCCACATAACACGGCCTTTACGGTTTCAACACGATTTGTGTAAATGACATTATAAGTATGATTGTGTAGTGATTACGATTTAAAACTACGTTGCCACCGTACTTATATTCACATCCTTTCCCAGTCATACTCAATATTGAGCTCACACATTTCAATGACTGACATAACTAAAGCACCAAACCACGAACACGTGAAAGCAAACAAAAGTGGAACACCACGCACATAGATCCTATACGCAACTAAACGACGGATCTTAGGTTATAGTCTAGGCCAAACTTGTTAAAAACACTTAATCTTGAACCCTTGCAACACCAATTATACCCAATCTTCATAAAACCCTTGAAATCAATATTCAATAAAAACAATAATTTGTAAAAATTGATGCATGGTGATTTATCTTTGTTAGGGATTAATGAGGTTCAGTTCATTAATGAGTTGGGATTAAATAGAGGTGATTTGGGGTTGAAAAATTATGATTCTTGGTGTTTTCTTGAGTGCTTCGATCGTACAGAGAGAAGGGGTAGGAGAGAGTCGTTGTGTTTGTTGTGACTGGGTGTTTTTATGTATTTTTATAAAAGGAATGATATATATATATATATATATATATAAATAGTTCTAATCCTAGATTGTATCGAAGTGTAGAAAAAAATTATAAGGAATGTTTGCTTGGGCTTGTATCTGGCCAAGGGAGGGAATGTGGGCTTGGGTTGTAGTTTTTTTTTGTTAAATTTATATAAACTTGAATTAGTTAGTCATCGGCCCAATTATTTAATAGACGCATTATAAGTTATAAAAACATGATTTTGACGCGGTTCGGCCAAACACCAATAAAAATCGACAGAAAGTATTAAAATAAAATAATTGAGTTCTCGAAGTTAAAATGTGAAATTGTTGATTTCTCGATCGTCAAAACGAATAATTAACCAAAGCTCGACTCGCGAATAATTAAAACGACGATTTTTATAAAATCGACTAAAAATAGTCAAATAAATTCTATAAAATTTAGAAAGTATAATTTAAAGGCTCAGAAATAAATAGCGACGTGAAACACAAGTTGCACAAAGACAAGCGTTAAAAGGTAAGACTAATGCGACCACATAAAAGTGACTCCATAAATAATTAAGAGAGTCTAATATCATACGTTTGCTTTCGGTTACTGACCTCAAAATTGACGGATGTCACAGTTTTCCCCTGTTAAAGGTAATTTCGTCTCGAAATTTTAGTTGCTCGTCCTAAGCCGTAGCTCGCGAATAGTTGCGGATACTTGCGCTTCATCTCGTCTTCTCGTTCTCAAGTAATTTTTGGCCCTCGTCAGGAATTCCAACAAACTTTTTCAATAGGAATTCGCCTCTTTTCAGCTTCTTGACCTCACGGTCCATGATTTCCATAGGTTCTTCAACAAAAT
Source organism: Tanacetum coccineum (assembly GCA_026074375.1). Lineage (NCBI taxonomy): Eukaryota > Viridiplantae > Streptophyta > Magnoliopsida > Asterales > Asteraceae > Tanacetum > Tanacetum coccineum. Next base: position 69,196 of record BQNB010008468.1, read on the forward strand.
GTAGTTTGTCGTCGATCTTGACTTCTTCTAACGGTACGTGCAAATTTACGTCGGCCAGGCATTTCTTTAAGTTTGACACGTGAAACGTGTCATGAATTCCTACAAGGTCTTGTGGTAAGCGCAGCCGATAAGCTACTGGACCGACTCGTTCGACAATCTTGAACGGTCTTACATATCATGGTGAAAGCTTGCTTCTCTTACCGAAAAGTACCACGCCTTTCCTAGGCGACACCTTGAGTAGTACTTTGTCACTGACACTGAACTCTAACGGCTTTCGACGATTGTCGACATAGCTTTTCTGGCGATCTCGTGCGGCTTTTAATCTTTCTTTGATTTGCACAATCGTCAGTAGTCTCCTGGACAATCATCGGTCCAATTAACTTGCTTTCTCCTACTTCTGCCCAAGCTATAGGCGTTCTACACTTCCTTCCATACAATGCTTCAAATGGGGCACACTTTGCGCTCGAGTGGTAGCTGTTGTTGTATGAAAATTCTACTAACGGCAGATGAGTATCCCAGTTACCGCCAAAATCAATTGCACAAGCTCTAAGCATATCTTCTAATGTTTGAATGGTACGCTCACTTTGGCCATCTGTTTCAGGATGGTAAGCTGTACTTAAATTCAGTCGCGTTCCTAATGCTTTCTGTAGTGATTGCCAAAATCTTGATGTAAAATAACTGTCACGATCTGATATGATTGACACAGGCACACCGTGCCTTGCTACGATCTCATTGATGTACAGTCTTGCCAACTTTTCTGTCTTGTAATCTTCACGGATAGCTAAGAAATGCGCAGATTTGGTCAGTCGATCAACAATGACCCAAATCGAGTCGTGTCCGCTACTGGTTCTCGGTAACTTGCTTATGAAGTCCATTGTGATTTTCTCCCATTTCCATTCTGGAATTTCTGGCTATTGAAGTAATCCCGAGGGTTTCTGGTGTTCTGCTTTGACTTTAGAGCAGGTCAAGCACTTACTAACATACATAGCAATGTCCTTCTTCATTCCGGGCCACCAATATAAGCCTCGAAGATCATAGTACATCTTGTCTGCTTCGGGATGTACGAAATACCTTGTAGCATGGGCTTCATTTATTATCAAAGTTCTCAAATTGCCATAGACTGGCACATAAATTCGTTCAGCAAGATATAATCCACTATCTTCTTTTCTCTCAAGCTGTTTGTACAATCCTTTCAACATTTCTGCCGGTGTGTTGACGTCCTTGGAAGCTTCGCTCTGAGCTTCCAGTATCCTAGCCTTAATGCTAGAGTGAATTGTCATGCTCATAGCTCATGATCGTCTCGGTTTCAACCGTTCTTTCCTACTCAATGCATCAGCTACTACGTTCGCTTTACCCGGGTGGTAGCGAATCTCGCAGTCATAATCGCTGAAGAGTTCTATCCACTGTCTTTGGCGCATATTTTATTCTTTCTGATCAAAAATGTGATGAAGGCTTTTATGATCAGTGTAGATAACACTTTTCGTTCCGTACAAATAGTGTCTCTAGGTTTTGAGAGCAAATACTACAACGCCCAACTCTAAATCATGAGTGGTGTAGTTCTTCTCATGGATTTTGAGTTGTCTGGATGCGTATGCAATTACCTTGTTCCTCTGCATCAGAACGCAAGCAAAGCCTTGATTCGAGGCATCACAGTAAACTAAAAAATCATTTGTGCCCTCAGGAAGTGCCAGAATCGGGGCAACACACAATATGTCCTTTAGCGTTTGAAAGGTGATCTCCTGCTCATCACCCCACTCAAACTTTTGTTTTTTCTGAGTCAACAGAGTGAGAGGTTTTGAAATCTTTGAGAAATTTGTGATAAATCGCCTGTAATATCCTGCCAATCCCAAGAACGAACGGATCTCGATTGGGGTCTTCGGGGGCTTCTAATTTTTCACAGCTTCAATTTTGCTAGGATCCACATGTATACCTTCATTGTTCACTACATGACCGAGAAAATGAACCTCTTGTAGCCAGAATTCGCACTTTGAAAATTTCCCTAACAATTTCTCTTTTTCAAGCAACTCCAATATCAATTTTAGATGAACTCCATGCCCCTCCTTGGACTTTGAATAAATTAAGATGTCGTCAATAAAGACAATGACAAACTTGTCAAGATACGGCCTACATACGGTTCATAAGGTCCATGAATACCGCAGGAGCGTTAGTCAGTCCGAAGGGCATGACCATGAACTTAAAAATGTCCGTATCTCATCCTGAAAGCGGTTTTAGGAATATCTTCTTTGCGTACTCTCAACTGATGGTAGCCAGATTGAAGATCTATTTTCGAAAAATACCGTGACCCTTGTAGTTGATCGAACAGGTCATCGATCCTAGGAAGAGGGTAGCGGTTCTTGATAGCTAGCTTGTTCAGCTCTCGATAGTCTATACACATACGGAACGAACCATCCTTCTTTTTAACAAACAACACCGGTGCTCCCCAGGGTGAAGAACTAGGTCGTATGAAACCTTTTTCTTAGAGCTCTTTAAGTTGGTTGGACATTTCTTGCATTTCCGTAGGTGCCAAACAATAAGGTGATTTTGCAACAGGCATAGCTTCAGGAATAAGATCTATGCGAAACTCCACTTCACGAGATAGGGGTAAACCTGATAAATCTTCCAGAAACACACCAGGGAATTCACGTACAACAGGAATGTCTTTGAGTTTCGGCTCGTTCACCTTCATAGTCTTTAACTGTTTCAGGTTTCCTTCGGGACGTTCTCCATGAACTTCTAAAATATCCCCGTTAGATAACGGAATTTGGATAATTTTCTCATAGCAAACTATCTTAGCTCTCAGCTTTGACAACCAATCCATTCCTACGATCACGTCAAAACTACCATATCCAAAGGGAATCAAATCGATGATAAATGTATGACCTTCTAGCTCAAGTCTACAACCTCGAATAATATTATTTGTTTCTACTTTAACGCCGCTAGCTATTTCAATTTCATAACCGGGGCTTATAACACTAGGTTTCATGTTAATCAATGGCAAGAAGTTGGTAGATATAAAGCTATAATCAGCACCAGAATCAAACAAAACTGTAGCGAAATGATCGTTTAAAGAAAATGTACCCGTCACAACGTTCGGGTCTTGTGGAGCTTCAACAACACCTAGGGCAAAGGCTCTACCCTGTGCTCGATTCCTATTGTTCCCTTGGTTGGTATTTCCTTCAATTGCTAGCACAGGGTTTGGGCGATTTCCTCCTGAGGTAGTGGCTCGATTCATCCTTGGGCAATTCCTCTTAAAGTGGTTAGGATCTCCACACTCAAAGCAAGTTGGCCTTGGTCTTTCATTAGCATCCCTACCCGTGCAGTATCGGGTAAAGTGACCCACTTGGTTACATCAGCGACACACAAGGAAGTTACCAGAATGATGGAAGTTGCATTTTGCACACTTCGGATGTTGACCAGCATACTAACGTTGTCCTTGACCTTGCTCCGGAGCAGTCAGAGCAAAGTTCCCTCCAGTTCTTTGTCTCTTGTTCCTATCATCCCTTCCTCGGTTCCTATTCTGATCATTCGACCTCCTTTTGTTTCCAGCATTTTCCTTTTTCTTGAAAAGTCCATCCTTGATACCATCTGTGGTCAAACGGTTGGCCATACTTATAGCACCATGGATTGTAGCAGGTTTGGATGAAGTGACATGTGCCTTGATCTCAGGAGCTAAACCCCGAATGTAGTGATTGACATGTTGGCTCTCAAGGGTAACCATGTGTGGCACCAACCTTTCTAACTCGTGAAATCTAGCCGTATACCTATCAATATCCGACCCAACCATCTTGTGGTTCCAAAATTTTGATTCCAAATTTTGAACTTCATCATCAGGACAATATTCTTCCATTAGCAAATTTTTAAAATCATCCCAAGATTAGGCTATAGCAGCGGCCCGCCCTAGGGTTTGAACAAGGGTATTCCACCAAGTTAAAGCGCGGCCTTGCAACATACTAGCCGTGAATTCGACTTGGCTCTTAGCGGGGCACTTAGTGATATGGAGTACAAACTCGATGCTTTCAAACCAGGTTAGTAAACCAACTACACCTTCTGTGCCGAAAAATTCCTTGGCACTAGAAGCCCTAAATGTTTTGATACTGCAGCTTGGTGTGGCCTCTCTTTGATTTGCTCGGTTTCCTCCGAGGGCTTGAACAAGTTGAGTTAGCAGATTTGGCAACGCGGTGTTAAGTTGTCGGGTTACTTCATCTGCTGTTTCATTAGGAGGGTTAGAGTTGTTGGCAGTGTTTCTGCGTGGTCTTCCCGCCATAATTCTACAATTTAACACAAAAATTCACATTATTAGAAACTTGATGAACCGTACCTTCAAACAGTTTATATATATTCAGAGAAATATAGTTAAAGAATGAACATGTTTAGAAATCTTCAATTCAATTAAGATTGAATATAACACTTTTTAACGAAATTTTTAAATGAATAATCAAACATAAATAGATGTACCATACCAATGTAAATCAATCATGTTTAGTTTTTTATTTAACCAAAATTTATTGGTATACATATTTAGGTGACAAGCAAGTTTTATATAAGAAACATCTATATTTTATCTCACAGTTTAATAATATTTACTAAATATGGTTTCAAATTTTTTAAAATATATATTAAATTGGTTTCCAAAAAAATAGATCAATAGATAATTATTTAGTTAAGCATTGTAAAAGTTTACCGTTTTGTTTGTTATATAAGTAAAATTTAAGTAATCAGATAACATTTTACAAAAATCCTTCCAAAAGATAACGATAATAATATCAATCAAATTTTGACACTTGATCTACACAACCGATCCAAATGGTTTATTATATCATAATAAAGAGGAACCATAGAATCAGTAATCAAGAGCAATAAAAATTAACCTGTGGCGGGTAAACTACACTAGTACACCCTCATTGGTGTATCTGCCAACAACTAATCCGGAAAGGGGTTTGGTAGGATAGGGACAAACACCCGCATTTCTACTTTCAACCCAAATCTCTCTATAGTCGCGTTGTATCCATGTCGTTTGAGTATCCATATTCACACATCCAAGCCTCACCCATCGTCGAGTGAATCCTTCAAAGGTCTTAAGCCCAATAGCAACTTGAATTTTAATTTCACAACTCATCAAACAAGAACTGTCATGAACTTAAGTTAGAAGTTGGTAAAAAGCTTAATGTTTTTGAAAAATTGACTCACCTTTGGGGTCGCTTAGAAACAAAATCTTGAATTTCTGAACACGGTGTTGGCGAACAAGCAAAGAATGCTTACATTAGAAGCCCAAACAGTTGGCTTAATATCATGACAAAATAAAACGGAGATGTGACCAAAATATAGGTTGATGTAGCTCTAATAGTGAAAGAACAAACGTCTCTACATGTAGTGCATATGTAGTTCACCTGCCGCTCGCCTTGAGTTCTTACTCGGAATCTATCAACGAGTCCTCATTAAGGTCTTATGCAGGGTAAAGGTACAAAAAGTGTTTAGTGTATGTCGCGACTCATTCGCGAAATCATTAACGCACGAAGACGATATATGGGACATATTGTGACTATAACGGTGTTCTTAATAACAAGGTGCTTAGGGACAATGTGACATTATAATGACAATAACCGATGTGAAAGCAAACTCAGAACATATATGGGTCAATCAACGTAAGCATGATGTACTAAAATCAAATAGTGGACATCTAAAAGCAAGCATTGTATGGTGCACATGATTCCAGTATGCCTTTCAGTGGCTAAAATGGAAAGTCGGTTCTTAAACTTGTTTAAAATAATGACTATACCCAGTGTTGCATGATACTCCCTGAGTTAGACATAGTTGATCAAGTTATGTCTAATTTAGGTCTAATGATGCAACCACTCGGACTAGTCGACTCGTTTCATGTTCAATGTTTTTAGAAAAAAAAAAGAAAATCATTTTGGTTATAGTTCGGATTTTTATTTTTGAAAATAAAATCGGCTTTCTCTATAACCTTAGACTCTGATTACCAATCTGTCCCACCCTACCAAGGCGGAAACGCAAGGTGTAACATATCAATAAACATCACACAAGATGATAGATAAAAACACCATACATGATTTAATAAAAGTAAAATTATCTGAATTACAACATCTTCAAGAACAAATTTAAAAGTACATGAAACATCGTAAATTCTTTCTATCCGAACATGGATATTCAAAAGACAAGGTTCTTGCAATTTTGTAGACGTCTTGACAATAACAGAAATGCACGGCTCTAAGTTTTCACCTTTGGAACGTCACCTGAAAAGCATGATAAAACGGTCAACTATCAAAATAGTTGGTGAGCTCTCAAGATTTTTGTACACAAAATGTAGTCTTAAAAAAAGTAGATGTCCGATAAAAGTTTGCCAACTCAATGGCAAATTATTAAAAATAATTGTCCAAACCGAAATCAATTTCCAATTAAGTTGAGAGTTCAAAACAAACCAATATATGTATGCTATAGTGATTATGTGAGGCACTACTTAAACGTATTCAGCCTAACCGTTCCAACATCCAATCAAGTCTAGTTTTATAGTGTGGCACAAACACTTAGTACTATGCACCCTTGTGCGGGGAGTGAGGAGGTGCTAATATCCTAATAGCGCTATCCATAAGTACTAACTTCTCAATCCCGTTAAGGGGGAAAATGAGTTCTGGAACCTTGCCAAGGTTTGGCATGAGCAGACCCCTTTAAACCTTCCAGAAAAATCTGGAAAAATTCAGGAAGATCATACACATTATGAAGATGCTACTCTGTGAATTTCGTCAAAAAATATTAAGTTTTGATCCGCCTGCACACTACATATTTGGAATCTAAATTCTGGACCAAAATTGCAGTTTTGACAATACATTTTGTAAAGACCTTTTGATTAACTTATACTTACTAAAAATCCGCGAGGCCTCTTTCGTTGGAAAGTAAACTCGCCGAACTTAGTTTTAGAGTCAAGAAACTCTATAAAAGCTTTTCGGATGACTTAGTTATGACACACGCAAGTTGACCCAAAATTCTGCGCAAAAGTCGCCTAATGCTGAATTTGACATAACAAGTTTTCAAACTTCTAACTAGCGTAGAGAACTCGTTTTTAGGAGTTATCAGACGCGTGAACAAGCGCCACAAAGCTACAGACATAACCTATCATATTTCTAAGTCAAAACTCAGTTTACCATATCACAAATTTGCCGAACAAGAGCCTAAACTTCTGATCTAATAGGGGTTCTATAACACCTACAAATCGCCAATATTTCGCATCAACAACAATTCCAATATGCTCAAACTAACCTACTAATCATGCTAATCATCCTAAACTATCTAATATCCCAAAAACGCAACATGCATGACCATCAATGGATTCTTGACATAAAACTAAACACATGCAAGTAATATATAATCAAATCAACACAAAAATTAACTAAGATACAATGAATTAGTTAGAAGATAAAAACCATAAACCCTTATGGTTTCTTGACCTTGGCCGAACCCCACAAACACAAAACAAAGACCCGAAATTCTTGATTGGTTTCACCAAACTTGTTAAAATCACTTAATCTTGAACCCTTGCAACACCAATTAACCCAATCATCATAAAACCCCTTGAAATCAAATATTCACTAAAAACAATACGATTTGTACAAATTGATGCATTGTTGATTTTATCTTTGTTAAGATTAACGTGGTATAGTTTTATAAATGATATATGATTAAATGGAGGTGTGAATTGGTGTTGAAAAAATATGATTCCTTGGTGTTTTTCTTTGAGTGCTTTGATCGAAAAGAGAGAATATCAGGATAGATCGGATGTGTTTGATTGTGACTGTGTTTTTATGTATTTTTGATAAAAGGATGAGGTATATATAACAATAAAAATAGTTCTAATCCTAGATTGTATCGAAGTGTAGGAATTTTTTATAAGGAATGTTTTATTGGGCAGCCCTATTGTATCCGGCCAGGGAGGATTGGGCTTGGTTGTATTTTTTTTGTTAAATTTTATATAAACTTGAATTGAGTTAGTCCTCACCCAATTATTTAATACACGCGTATAAGTTTATAAAAACCCGATTTTGACGCGGTAGAGCGGCCAAACACCAATAAAAATCGAAAGAAAGTATTAAAATAAAATAATTGAGTTCTCGAAGTTAAAATATGAAATTGTTGATTTCTCGATCGTCAAAACGAATAATTAACCAAAGCTCGACTCGCGAATAATTAAAACGACGATTTTTATAAAATCGACTAAAAATAGTCAAATAAATTCTATAAAATTTAGAAAGTAGAATTTAAAGGCTCAGAAATAAATAGCGACGTGAAACACGAGTTGCACAAAGACAAACGTTAAAAGGTAAGAGTAATGCGACCACATAAAAGTGACTCCATAAATAATTAAAATAGTAATATCATACGTTTGCTTTCGGTTACTGACCTCAAAATTGACAGATGTCACATTTGATTTGACCCATCATTGCGCGACAAAGTTGTTGATGTGAAACCTGGCCTCTTAAGGGCTAGGACCACTCACATCAAACACACTTAAAGACACAATTACCAAATCGAAATTCCAAAACTGTAATTCCAACCCAGATCAAATTCCAAAAACATTTACCTAATCGAAACACCTATTACCTTTGCAAATTGCGTCTCTGGAAATCATGTTCCCTCGAAAAGATAAATTATATTTTTTTAAGTTGGAACAATAAAATGACGAAAATACCCCCACGTGCGAGGCATGGTAGTCCTTTTTTAGTTAATGGAGAAAACTGACAATCGTTAGAGCGAGGGATACGGAGTGCAACGAAACAGTGGTTTGAGGGACACGCTCTGCAAAAAATCCTTAATAGGGATACGAAGTGCAATTTTGACAAACCACAAGGAAATTTTTTGCACTTTACCCTAAAAAAAGTTCAAAAAACTAATCCTTGAAAGTTGAAACCCATGTAAAAAACAAGAATCAACAAAACTAGGCTATTCATCGAGAGTGAGATCAAAGCTGCTCAACAACAACTACAACAATGGCTGCTGCGTGTGCAATCAGGTTGATGACTCTAAAACCCATCACCATCAAACACATCATCCGGCCAACTTCCCTCAGAATAAGGGCTTATTCCACCACCGCACTAATGTCACCACCCTCAACTGCTATCTTTTACCAAGACCACGGTCCTCCAGACACTGTTACCAAGTAACTATATATTAATTTTATTTTATCTGTTAGAATTTTTATATATAATGAAATATGAATTTGTGCTTTGCAGAAGAGTTGAAATGCCGCCAGTTGAAATAAAAGCGAATGATGTTTGTGTTAAAATGCTTGCTGCTCCCATTAATCCATCTGATATTAATAGAATTCAAGGTACTTTAATTCGTGTTTGGTTTACTCAATAGCAGTAAAGCATAACCACATTACTGAGATCGTTCTTCTTAAGGAGTTCGCGATTCATAGATATGTTCCCACTGATACAACTTAAATGTGGGAGTTTGTTCTGGTGCAGTTTTAGTAAAATGTTTATACATATGATTGTTAAGATGTATATCAATCGGTCTTCTATATGGTGTTACAGGTGTGTACCCCGTGAGGCCACCAGTGCCAGCTGTTGGTGGATACGAGGGTGTTGGAGAAGTACATACTGTAGGCTCAGCAGTAGACAGTCTTTCTCCAGGCGATTTGGTTATGGCGTCCCCACCATCGCCTGGTAAACTCTATTCTCTATATGAGATTACAGATCCTCTTTCATTATCTAACTCTGTATGGAAGTAAATATTTATTTGATTATTGTAGCATCCATACCTTTTACCACTAATGTTTATTTTCTATCATATATTCTCAATAATGGTATGCTAATTGTTTTAACTGTGGAAGTGTGGAAAAAAGTTAAATGATAAATGTATATAGAAGTGTTTGGTAATGTTTCGGCTGCAGATGAGTATCTTTAGTAAAATATTGGACAAGGTTTCCGTTTGTTTATTAGTCTAAGCTGATCGTAAGTCACAAAATAATTTTATTTTAGGGACATGGCAGACGCATGTTGTTAAAGATAAGAGTTTATGGCATAGAATTGATAAAGACACACCAGTGGAATATGCTGCCACCGTTACAATCAATCCTCTGACTGCCTTAAGGATGATAGAGGACTATGTGGATCTCAAATCAGGTGCTACAACTTCTGGTGACATTTCATTTGCATATGCTAGTC
>BQNB010008469.1:1277-89870 GCA_026074375.1 Tanacetum coccineum
AGTTGTTTTTATTTTTCCCTATTTGTTTGCATCCTCATAGGTTCATACGGGTTTAAGTGCTGTCAGATGAAGGTTTTGCTTCCGCAATTGTGTTTATACCGTTGTGACGCATTGTTCTTACCTGTCAAGCAATACATAGAAAATCAAACAAAACGACAAATACTAGTTGCAGTAATTCCACGTCTACCGAATTTGTTATCAGTGTTCTACTAATTGCATCGTAAAAGTGGATTTGAAAAGCTTCTCTAAAAAATACGATTTGAAAGACAAAGTTAGCTTTTCGATGTGATGTTTGATTAGACAAACAACTCCACCACTAAGCTTAAGCTGGTTTACCTCATTGGCCAACACATGCTTATATCAAACAAAGTTGAAACTAATAGCAATCATAGTTTCGCCTTTTATTAGTGATCTGCTGTTTCGTAGAACAAGAGCTGTAAAAAGAAGGAACCACTAATTATCACTAAAAGGAAAAACAACATGAAACTAAAGTAACTTTAAAGTGTAATCATTACGTCAACACCATAAAAAAGCAAATCTTTCAAGTGTTAATGTTTGATTATGCTCGTTTCTTTTTTTAATGAAGAAGTAATTGATACGAACCTATCCCGTACTAGGCTCGTATCGGTTCATAAGTCCAAGTGTAGAACTCACTCAAAAAGCTAGCTTGTTTGAGGAGGGGACACCTAGACTTTATAAACCATCAACCAATCCCATACTTGGCCGATGTGGGATCATAACAGTAATCGACAAGAGAAGTAATCAACTAATAACGAGGACGGGAAGATACATGAACATTGATCAAAAGGGAGACCCGCAACCTTTTATAATTGAGATCATAATGTATAAAAGTATTTTTTTCTCAAGTTAAATAAGCCATCCTAATGGCAGAAACTACCATTGAACCTAATACTGCAGCACCTAAAACTTTCATGATATGCAAAAAATATTTTGGGTTGAGGAGCAAAATAGCATTCGTCAACATTCAGCTTTGAACAAACTTTTAAAGGTATATTACCTTAGAGAAAGTTATGCATCCCATCATCCGAGCTCAATGATCTAGTGCCAGCATAGGTAGTAGTCTGGATAGACTTCACCAAATTGTTTGCTCTCATCTATATAAAGGGACAAGTACGTAATAAGATGTACAGTAATATATAACCACATAAACCCCGCTGCCACCTTTGGCCCAAATAGTACATTGTTTTAGTATATAATCACAGATACAAGTAACGACTTAATCACTTTTAATGGTTTTTCAGATTCATTTCCTGAGTAAAAGCAGATGAACACTAGTACCGCTACTGGAATGCAAAACTTGAAGGTAAAAAGTATCAACAAAAAATAAAAAAAATGAAGAACACATGTGTCAGTTAAGCCCTGGAAGTTGCATACCTAAAGTATGTCACTCTACTCATAAGTTAACCACAAATAGGTACTAAGTTTATGCCATTATCATTACATATTTTAAGGTCTTTTCATGTTTATTTCTAACATGATATGTGTAACAACTGGTCTGCATTGACGGAATAGTAATTATCTGACCTACTTAAAACCTTTGACGAAGTTGTAAGCTACCAACAGTCCAATACATTTCATCATGGTTTATTGTTAAAATCAGGGGTGTCAATCGGGTCGGGTTTGTGTTGGCGGGTTAGAAAACCCAAACTCGAATTTAAGTCATTTAAATAATCGGGTCAGCTATGTTAACCCTAACTTGTTTACGCATAACCCGAACCTGACCTATTTAACTCGTATATATACTTGGGTTGGCGGATTAAATAGATTACACGGGTTGAATAGTTTAAACGGATTTCGGGTTGAGCCATTTAACCCGTTTTATATACAAAAGTTGGCACATTATACGGGTTAAACAGGTTAAACGGGTTTGAGGGTCGACCCACCCATTTAACTTGCATTAACAATTTTTAATTTAAGAAAAATCTTAAACGGGTTGGCGGGTCAACCCGTTATCTTATTCCCAACATGAACCAGACCTGTTTAATAAACGGGTTAGTTGGTTCGACCCAAACCCGACCAAAAATCTATTTAGACTCAACCTAAACCTGTTAATTTTTCGTGTCGATTTCAGGTCACAAATTACCACACCTAGTTAAAACCGAAGTTTATCGTTTATGGGATTGGGGTGTTGCAATTAGTAAAATGAAAGGTGGGCCGGGCTTAAAGCCCAGTTTTAGGCTGGGAAGTAGCTATGAATACTTTCTAAATAAAGCAGGATTGGGACTAATAGCACCAAAACTAAACAGCCAGCATCCACACTACTCACACATTAGAAATTGAAACTAGTAACTTTGAGCCTTTGAAACATCAAACATAAAGTTGGGGGTGTTCATTGTTCGGGTAATACCCGATTAAACCGAAATTAAAACCGAACCGAAAATAACTTAACCGAATTTGTAACCGAATCAAATTTGTAAAACCGAATTCGAACTTACTAAAATCGAACCGAACCGAATTAAATATTCCGTTTTCGGTTGAGTTATGGTTTTGGCAATCTAAACGAAAAACCGAATTCATATATATATATATATATATATATATAGTGTGAGGTTCTTTTCAGAACCAAATAAATGTACAGAACTGCGAGAACTAATCTAATACGTTGATAATTTGATCATTGGTCTAAATTAGGTATGGCATGGATGTAATTAAGTCAAATATTATGTAATATTTTATAACTAAATGCAGGGTATTATTGGTATTCTGCAAATTAAAAAGTCATCTCTTATTTAAAAGAGAAGTTATTATACGGAAGTTACAAACTTTAATCCCTCTCTCTCTCATTCTTGTAGACAGACATCCACTTACCCTAATTTTTTTCAGCCGCCGCCGACTGTATTTTATCATCTATCATCACAAAGGTAAAGCTTTGTTTTATAATGTTTATCATCTAATATCCACCGATCTGTCACTTAATTTTTTAATGGCCGTTTTTGTTATCTTTTCTTAGTTTATGTCTCACGATTGATCTTTTAGTTCCAAGTTCCATAGAACCTCTCATATTGCGTTAATTCAAACTGATTTTTTTCTCGTAAATTAAAAAAATCAAAAGAATGAGGAATTAATAGGTCCACGTAATGAATATTCGTGAAACCAAACATTTTATAAAAAAATGTGTATATTGGTCCTCGAACATCTCGTTCCATTGTATCTTTATCATTTTTTATTTATTAATTTACATAAACTATAAAAAGATTTTAGTCACCTTCGATTCTTTTAAAGAATGGCCCTTTTATTTTTGGTTGTTTTTTTATTGTGTATTAATTCTCATGTCAGGTTGTAAGTTTCACGGTAATGTTTGGATATTGACTAAACCTCTATACAAATCAATTTTGCAAGTTTCGTAAATATGTTTGTTGACAAAGAACACAAATGCACTGGTGCAATAAAATTTTATCCCATGAGTCTGTTCAAGAAGACCCTTGGCGCCAGCCATGGAGTCGTGCGCCGTTGGCCATTTTGGCGCCATGGCTTGGCACGAGTCCAACAGCCAAGGACTCCCAAGGCTCTTATAAAGACAGGTTAACGCACATCTCATGAAGTTGAAGAACCCAAATGCATATATGCATATCTTTGTGTTCAAGATTACGAAGATGGTGAATGCACATGTGTATGCTTATGTGCGTTGGACGGCAATGAAAAGAGTTATGACGTGATGTTTCACAGAAGATTTATGTGCGTTGGACGCAATGAAAAGAGTTATAACGTTATGTGATTCAATCCTAATTTAAAATCATATGTCATATTTTTTTCGGTGAGTATATACTTGTTTTTATAAATTTGTGACCGTGCACAGATGGTATTAGTTGTAACGTAATGGATTGGGCTGCATAATTTTTTTTTCAAATGTGTCATGTTGTGCATATACTTGTGCACCCGAGAAGCATGAACACACATTTTTGTTTATCTGAATCTAATGAGTTGTACAGATTCGAAAACAATATTCTCAATCGCTTATTATATGATAACGAGACTTGTAAATGTACATGTGCACAATTGAATGGTTTGGGTTTTTAAGATGTGGATAGATACAATACTTTATTCTTTAGCATTTATTTTATAGTAAAAAAATTACTAGAAGCCGAAGTCACAGTATTTGTTTTATTAGTTGTTACGGTTAAATAATTGTTTTGTTGATTGTTTTTGCAGGTATGAGTACGGTTACCTGGTGAATAAAGACCATGAACAAAGACGATGAAAATACACGTGCATTGTTCTAGACTACATGTACCTATTGACCTAAGCCGATAAAAATACATGTGCATGGTTTAAGACTACGTGTACCTAGTGAACTAAGACGATGAAGATACATGTGCATGGTTCAAGACTACGTATACCTAGTGAACTAACACAATGAAAATACATGTGCATGGTTCAAGAATATATGCACGTACGGAACAAAGACATTGAAAATACATGTGCATGGTTTAAAATTACGCCTACCTAGTGAAGAAAGACAATATATGTGCATAATTTAAGTTTGAAGCCAATGTTTTATAAAATGATGGTTGCACATGTATATAATTAGTAATATGTATAGCATTTTTTTAAGAAATTTATTGTACATTCATTATTTTCTCATTGCATGAATATGTAACTTTCAATCTTTGATAATTTACACGACACATGCGTCTAGAATATATAAAACCTAACATGAAGAAAATTTTAAAAAAGTAATTTTTAAAAGGTTAGGAACTAAAAATAATTTCCAAAAATTTAGGAATTAAAAAACATTTTTTATTAAAATAAGATAAAAAGAAATAAAATTGCAATTTTACCACTATACCCTTTTGAATAAATAAATAAAAATAAATATCTAAAAAAATCTGATTGGTTGATGATGGTTCTCGCAGTTCTGTACATTTATTTGGTTCTGAAAAGAACCTCACCCTATATATATATATATATATATATATATAGGGGCGCGTTATATTGAGAACCCATTTTAAGCGCAGAACTTTACAGAACTCCTTTCAACCAATCAAAATTTAGTAAATATTAAGTGTTTTCATTTAATTGAAAAGGGTATATTAGTCAATCACATTTTTTATGCCAATACAATTAATGACTAATAAATGTCTTGACTTTTAATATTGAATGTTGATCGTTGACTTTATTGATACACGACTAATATTTTTTACTTTTTTTCTATTTTTAAAATAAAAATGTTTTTTAAATCACTTATTTTTTCGGAATAATTTTTTTTTTACACTTTTTATATATTTTCAATTAATAAAATGTTTATTTTTAAATCCTTAATTTTCGGAAATTTTAAAAAAAAAATTCTTAAAGTTTTTTTCTCCAGCAAACAAGTTTTCAAAAAGAATAGGTACATATATGTTTTCTTAAAAAAACATAAATTTATATGTTCATTTATATTGTTTTTTTAAGCATTTAAACTTTTTTGCTTAAGAAAGTAATATCACATATGTTTTTAGTCTAAATTTCGGTAAACTTCAAAGTTTAAAAACCAATAACATGAACTGTATACATAAGACATCCAAATTTATAACAAATCAAGAACATAAATATCACATACAAAATTTGATATCAAGTATAATACAATCTAAAAATAAATGTGTTCAAATTCATTATAACATATGTGCACGTTTTTCGAGAACACATGTGCACGTCTTTCGAAAACATATGTGCCCATCTTCTAAAATCACAAGTGCATTCATTAATCATTTTTATCGCACACCGTCTTTCGTGTGGTCGTCTTTCGTATGATTGAGCCATCACCACTGAAACAAATGTATATAAATAAAATAGTTAAATCAAATTATACCATTTATCAAATTATACCATCTTAAAATAAATTATAAAAACAGTTGATAAAATAAATCGTAAACAAAAAACATATATGTACCAAACTAAAACAAACATTAGATGCATTGTGTTATTGGACTAACATGGCTTGAGAAAATAATGCACTATATTAAACAAGAGACTAATAACCATAAGAAACTAATACAAGATTAAACATACACTACTAATATTTTCAAAATAACTTTTTTCACTTTATCAACTGGCGTGATGAAACTGTTTCTATCCACCACATACACAATTAGTAGATTAGTAGTTTTAGTGAATGAAGCTTAACATCTTGATAACAAGAATCACATGTGTTTTTGTTCTAATCTCAAATAAATATTACTAAAATCATGAATAAGACCACATATCCGTAAAGTTACAGTTTCATCAATCGGTCAAACCACCAAATAGTCAAAGCTTAACATCTATATAAAATTGTGGATAATTGATTTGATGAAAAAAAAAATTACCTCACACAATTGAGCGATACACGAACATTAAATCGTCTTGTCATCATCGAAGCTTTTACCTATTCGTCTTTTGCGATCGCGACTTGATTATACGGCCGAAACTATTAAAATCATCATTATTAATTGACGAAAATAAAATCATACGATAAATAGTTGATGATGAATCTGAAGGCTGTTTAGGGAGAGTGAAAGAAATAACCACCTTAGATCGATCAAAAAATTATCCAAGTCGAACTAAGTTTAATGGTATTCAAAATCAGTAAAAAACAAAAAAGAAACCGAATTTAAAAATCCCAAACTTACTTAATAAACGGAATATCTCAGATCCCAACTTAAAAAATCGATAAGTAGCCCAATTAACCAAAACATAAAGTAGCAATTTTAAAAAATTGATTCAATGCAAGAATACGGGTTCCTTTTCTATTGCAAATCATATAATCAAGACAAAATACTTTACCTGGGTCTTGAGATAATGGTTTGTCAATGACACAATCATGAAAATTTATTCCATCTTTTGGTATGAGGAGATCAATCAGTAGCCTCCTTTTTACAGCAACATAGTTGTAAGGAAACAATAACAATTTTAAGATTTTTTATTAGAAATTAGTGACGTTTAATTTTTTTCTCCCGAATAATGGATCTAGATAGAGGGGGCGGTTGATTTTTCTGATAGGATTGTAGGTTATATGGAATATGTAGATCGTACGGTTTCAAGCAATTTTTTAGGGAATACAAAATACCTTAATTACCCTTTCAAGTTTACAAATTAAGCCTAATCTTTTTATTATTTATATAAATTGCACAATTCATTATAGCCATTGATCAAACTCATCTAATGGCTTAGATTCATTTTAATAGTTCTGTAAAGTTCTGCACCTAAAATGAGTTCTCAATATAAAAACCTTCTCTAAGCACGACTCGAACCCACAATCATTTGGTTGGGGAGAATCTCACACAACAAGGGGTACTATTAAGACACAAGCCTTTTGGTGTTTTCGATTTGGTTTAATCTAATTTGGATTCGGTTTGGTTCGGTTTTCGATTTTACCCAGAAAAAAAATGAACTAACCGAACCGAATAAACCGAACAACCTGATAACCGAACCGATGAACACCCCTACATAGAGTTCAGTGACTTCATTTCATACTTTTTTAACATGGCTTTTATCATTGGTCGATTGATCCATGAGATTTAAATTCAGTGTCATACGGACTCAAACCAATTAAAATCTTTTTTTTCTGGAGGTTGGTGTAGCAACTACAAAGTCGTTTACACAAGATTATATTAACGGTGTGAAAGATAACTAACATTTATGTCGCTAGATCACTCAATATTAGAAAAATGAAAGGAATGTAACTAACTTTTAAGGGACTTTTGGTCTAGATGTGGGTGTGAGTATAGGTATGTGCATGATTTAAAAGAGAAAAAACCCAACCATCATGTTGCGTATGAGTTATGTCTACTAGCAGGGTACTCCCGCCTAATTCACTGTTCATCCATCACTTTCATTTATCCCTGCAACTAAACGACAAATAAACATCACACCCTCTTAACCTATTCACCCCCCCCCCCCCCCTCTCTGATAAAACAAACTCCACGTTGGCAATCCCCTCTCACCTCATTTGGCAAGGAATGAAGACAAAAGATTAAAGGCTGTTATTAAAGAACTTGGGGAACAAGATTTTTCAATGGCTAAGATGATACTTTGAAGACACTCACACAACAACACACAGTGAGCTTTTTTCTTCTATAAATAGACATGGCTTATTTAATTTAAAGTTGTGGTAATTTTTAGGAGTATGTTATAATTTTACTTTTAATTAGTGTTTTTTATTCCAATTAATTCTGTCATTTTACTTTTAAAAGCCAAGTAACTTTTAAAGTTTTGAATGAAATTTTATGTTTGTATGAAAACTCAGTCTTTTTAAGCTCTTTTGTGCATTTCAGTTTTAAACTATTTACAAGTCTTATTTATAAGCTCTTATAAGCTTATAAAACCATCTTAGACTCATTTAAGTTTTCAAAAAGGTTTTATGTAAGTTACTGTTACATTAACTCAGCGAAGTTTGGTATTTTAGCCCTTATCTAGGAAGATAAGCAAGCCATGGATGAGCTTATGGTTTTTTAGATTGCTTATTTATAAGATGGGTAGGAATTAAGATCTTATTAGTTATAATAATCCTTGTTTGGTGGCAAGGGGATCAAGGTACACCGTTGTTTTCTTCTTAAATATTCTAAGTGGCTTATGAACTTAAACTACTTTATTGCTTATTTATGCATTATCTAAGTGCTTATTAACTTTTCAGATCTGCTTATTTAAGCTTCTTTGTCCTTTAATGTTTACTTAATGCTTATATGGTAAGTTTTTAAGTTCATAGCTAAGAGTTTCATAGAAATCTACAAAAAAAATCCAAAAACATAGCATTAGCTTATAGCTTATTGAATAGTGTTATTTGATAGTTAAAATTTGCTTATTAGATCTATTATAGTCTTATCATTATCTGGAATTTTAAATCCAAGCATTAAACCAACATTTTGTAGCTTAAAAAATGGGAAATCAATTGATTAAGGGGTGTTTGGCATAAGGCACAAAATGGGTCAAATGAGGTTGAAAATGATTTTTGGCTTAAAAGTCGGATTTAACTAGCTTTTAATAAGCCTTTTAGTCAGTTATTTTTAGTTTTTAAAATCTAAAGTTCAAAGTTAAGGTTTATGGAAACCAAGTGTTAAATCTGTGATACTTAAGCTTTCTTAATCAGCTTATTAGTGTAGATCTTATGAGGGAACTATTTTTTGTTTAATTTGAGTCTAAACTAAGGTGGAATAGATATGTTTTTAAAAGTGCAATTGTCTTTCAAGCTTAAAACAAAAATCTGTCTAAGTGTCCTAGTATAGTTCATAGTTAAAAAGTCTCAATTTCATATGCAAATCTAGGGTAGTTATAAACTGTTTTAAGGTCTGATTTTGTTTGCATAAGCTCATAGTAGTGTGAGTTTGATTTGTGTGAGCTTATTTTAGGATTTATAGCTTATTTACATATCTGTTTTTAGGCCTGTAAATTAGACTTTAATGTTTTGATAAAAATTTGAAAAGCCAAAAATAGTATAAACAGTCTGTACTAGCTTTTTCTTTTAAAGTTTTCTAGCTTATTTCTTTAAGCTTATGACCTGAGTTCTAACTTAATTGTGTTCCTTAAGTAATAGGCTTTATCTATTTTAAATTTTTAGCTTATGTTAAGAGCTTATGTGTCTTAAAAAATTAGCTAAAAATTTGTCAAAGAGTCCTTGGAATTTTGTTTTTAAGTGAACATGTTTTCTTGCTTTTAGGTCTCTTAGCTTATTGCATTTGCTTATTTCTAGTTTATTTTAGCTTATTAAGTTGAGGGTTAGGTCTGTTTTAGCTTATTTGATTTTCTTTTGGCTTTTTGAGTCCTTAAAAAAGCAAGCAGTCTTAGTTTTTAACCTGACAGTTTTAAGCCAAACTGTCATCCTTTTTGTGCTTTTTCCTAGCTTATTAATAAGCTTCAATTTTAAGTCTTATTTTTAAAAGTTGCTTATCTTTACTTATTTTAGCTTATTCAAAAAGAAAAACATAAAAAAAAAGTTTTCAAAAAGAGAGGTCACATGGGCCAAACCTGTGACCTCCCCCTTTTATACCAACGTATTTAACACACACTTCCCCCCCCCCCCCCCCCTCCCCCCAAAAAAAACCACGCCCTTGGACTTTTCACTTGTCATTATTTACAACATTTAATATATAACCCTCTTTTAGCCTTTTAAGCTTACAACCATTTTTAGCTTATTTCCTGCTTATTTCATTAAGCAGTTTTCACCATTTTATTTTTCCTAGATTAAGTATTGTCCAAAGTACTTTTCATAATTTTTTTAGAATTTTCCAAATTAGTTTAGTATTTTTTTATTAATTTTTAGATTAAATCCGTTTTTAATTCATAATAAATAATATAAAAGTCAAAAAAATATAATTCTTTTTTTTAAAAATTTTCTTTTATCATTTAGGATTTATAAATATTAAATTTGCATTTGTAGGGTTAAATTTGTAGAATTTAGTTTTTTAAAGAACGGGATTTGAATCCCGTTATCGTTTTTAGTGTTTTAGCCTTAATTGATTTCGTTTTAGGTTTGCCTTTACTTGTTTTTGTATTTTATTTGTAGAATTAAAATAACTTTAGGCAATAACAATGCAAAGAATTTCATATCCACTATTATTTAAACTCACGATCATCAACACCACCACCACAAACCAAAATATCTGACACAACCATCATCTGAATATGCGAATCTAACTGGTTTGGTTATTTGGTGGTTTTAATCGGTTGTCTTTAGGTGTTTTGATGCTGTTTAAGTGGTTGGGTCGTGTTGCTAAAATCAAATCTTGATAACACCGGTGCTAAATCATTTGGTGTTTTGTTTGGGTTTATAAATTTGACCTGTTTTGAGTTGATGGTTTCATTGGTAAACCATTGTCCTTTTTCTGGTACTTTTATTTTTCGAATCTTGATTAGTGGTGATGATGGTTGTTGTACCGGCGCCGAGAGATTTTTTAAAGAGTGTGTGAAAGCATATTTCTAGAGAGAGTGAAGATGGTTTTATTTCTTTTAGTTTTTTGATACTGGTGTAATTGAGCTTATATATGAATATTAAAGGGATGTTACAAGTTTATAGAATTGAAGACGACATTTAATTTTCAAGATTGTTGTTACAAGTTTATAGAATTTAAGTCATTTAATTACCAGGCTGTTACAAAGATTATCTGACTCAATTTTGACTGTTATAAATACTGAATTAATTAGTATTAGGCTGGACGGAGTGGCAAGGAACTCACCTTGGTGAGTTTACAACTCACGCGTGAGTTCCATCCCGCCCACAAAACTCACCTAGGTGACTTGCCATTAGCTTGGTGAGTTTGGATCCCTTTTGAAGAGTGAGTGGTGAGAAACTCACCTCATGTGAGTTTTATTTTTGTGGGCCCCCTCTCTTTTTAATTAATGTATTTTATTTGGTTGTGAGTGTGTGTGAGTATTTAGTGGGGTATATTTTATATAAATTGAGTATTTTAATGAAAGGTGAGTTTTAGTGGTAAGGTGAGTTCTTATTACGGTTGAAAGGTGAGTTGTAAGGTGAGTTTTATTTGGAGAGAGAAAGCTGATGTGGCGCTGACGTGGATGGTGAGTTTCTCACCACCACTCCATCCAGCCTTATTACAAATTTTTTGAGTCAAATTATAATGTCTTAGTGCATTGACTAATGGCTTGCTACTTTCTTATTAAAGAAATATTTTTTAAGACTTCTATATTTAAAATGTTTTAAATGCATTATATAGTAGTATAGATATAGATAAAAGATAGAATGTCCTAAATACCTTATATAGTAGTATATGAGATATGTATTAGCATATAAATTGTATAAAGCTTTGTGTGTTTTATTAGTTTGTACAATGTGTATAATAACATGTATTTTTTATTTTATGTGTGTTTTAAAAATTACATTAATTACTAATGAGTGGTTTAAGAATAACATTAAATGTGTTGACCAGTCAATAAGTATGTGTTGTGAATTGATTAATTGTACATATTGCATGGATGCTTGTATTATTGAATTTTAACTCTTTATTGTTTGTATTAAAGATTGTACAATGTGCATTAATCATTGTATTACTTAATTTTTTGCATTGAGTAAAGAGAGAGATACGTGGCAGAATTTTATTGTTTGCATAAAATGTTGTACAATAAACATAAATAGTTGTATTACTTAATTTTTGGCATTTAATGAGGAGAGAGTGTCCAGTTTGTGGTGAAATGTTTTATTTAACGATTGTACATTATCTATACTATCTATAAAGCATTTTGACACAATTCTTGAAAAACTGAAAACTTAAAACTGAATTTATAACTAAGGAAAGTATTCAATATTAATGTACTCGGCTAGGAAAGTATTTATGTTGAAATGCGTATTGCTGGAAACTATTAAAGTGTTATTATGGAATTGCTGGAAGCTATGTATTAAGAGAAAGTATTTAAGGGAAGTCAAACACAGATTAAATGTTGTTAACCATATATCACAAGTCAACCCGAAAAAATAGTAGCTTACACCATACTATTCTCTAAGTTTCCAGTTTTTAGCTTATTTTGAAAATCGTGTTTCATTCTTGAATCAGAAGCTTTTTCATTATAAATATTACGAGTAACATGTTTCTCTTCACTCTATAGTTTCTTCTTCGTTGTTGGTATCATTCTCTTAATAGAACTAAGGTTGTGTTTGGCAAAGCGTTTTGAAGCGTTTAGGAGCGACAAGCGGTAAGCATTTTAGATGAAAAGCTTGTTTGGCAACACCTCAACAAGCATTTGAATATTGTTTAACCGCTCCAATCTCAAATGCTTCTTGAAGAAGCATTTGAGAACTGCTCCAAGCAGTTTGTTATAAAATTACATTTATACCCTTAAATATAAAATTTACAATTTCTTTAATTAGGTTATATGCCATTTTTCGTAATTTTAAACTTTTTTATTACAGCTTACAACTACTTTACCAAACATCTTTTTTAAACAAACAGCTACTGCTTACTACTCCTGCTTACTGCTACTGTTTACTGCTCCTGTTATTGCTTACTGATACGTGTCGCCAAACATACCCTAACAATTGTGTCTTTTTCATTCTTTGTTTTTTTTTCAGATGGATGTAGCATTTGAAGGAACTTCATGTAAACATCTGAATAACCCGACTGCTTTTGCAGGTATTCAAATATTTTTATAATCTATTATCACACAATAAAAAGCACTCGTTCATACATGTTATTTAGCTATATATTCTTACAACAATGTGATTCACATGTGAGACAAAACCATTCTTTTTCATACGGCGATGGTCTCATCCATTTGATTTGCAAAATGATGATTCCAAAATTTATGATGGTAACAGGTAAGAACTTAAATGTCATCTACCCATATAGATTTTAGTCGGGTTGTTGATCACCATCTTGTTTTTTACCTCCCGAGTTGCAGTGGTTTGAGCTTATGCAACATTAGAGGGCCTAAGTGCATCTACACCCAGAAAGATTCTTATAGCAGATGAAAATTTTGATGCAAAATGTAGGGTTTTGAATGTGGTAAGAGGAGGAAAACTTCCATTACGTGTATCTTTAAAAAGGTAGGATGAATTATACGTTTATGTGATCTGATGTTATTATAATACACCTATAATATAAAATGTTGCATTCTGAAAGTGACTTATTTTACATAATATTTCCAAACTCTAGAAGAATATTTAAGGATACAACTTAAGTTTAGGTTTCTATCTATGTTTTGGTTTGTTACCTTGTTACATGTTGAAACTTTCATTGTGAATATTGGATAAAATGCAGGTCATTGTATGTTGTATAGATGGCGAGAGCTAATAATGGCATTCTGCTGAGGCCTTATTGTTCTCGTGTTTAATTTTCAAATAAATTGTGTGTTGTTATAGAGGCCTTCATAAGGCCCGACAACTTGACATTCTTGTACTTTCCTATAAAGTTATCTCCTTGTGGTATACATTAAAAGTAATTCGTAACTAGAAAATGTCGGCTTAAGTACTATCACATTTAATGTCGTTCCACTCTTGTTCAAAACAATCAATTACTTACTTTCACTTATCTTTTATCATTTCTTTCTTGGTCAGTTCACATAGAAATAGTAGGCTAAAAAGATGACATTAACTCACAAGGGGAATGATCTGAAGTCCTTTAAAGTCACCCAAGTCTACTTTTTAATGCATATAACATTTTAAATCCAAAATCAAACATTAAGTTTATGATATAGTATTGTTTATATGATTAAGTCTATTACTGATAAGTCTTAAGCGGAACCCAATTTTGAGTTGTTTGAGTGTTAACAAATAGCTTATTTAGGGAAGTTCACT
Organism: Tanacetum coccineum; assembly: GCA_026074375.1. Taxonomy (NCBI): domain Eukaryota; kingdom Viridiplantae; phylum Streptophyta; class Magnoliopsida; order Asterales; family Asteraceae; genus Tanacetum; species Tanacetum coccineum. Next base: position 15,496 of record BQNB010008469.1, read on the forward strand.
TTTAGATATATATGTTAACATTGTGGCTTTTATTATGCTTTTTTGGATTTGCAATATTGACCAACTTTTTGTAGCTGTTTTTCTTGATCAGGTTGCATGTGGAAGCTCTCACATTAGCCGCACTAGCTGGGGTTGCAATTGTTGAGTACCGCGATCACAAAACAGGTGCCAAATCTGAAAGGTACGCCAAGTTCCTCCCTCCTATAGATTCCTATTCTCACAAAGATTAAATGGAAGCTTTATTGGTGCTGACAATTTATATTTGGACAATGGACTATTCAAGGTTTCTTTTACCTGTCATCGCATCTGAAGTGTGGATGCTTATTTAGTTTGTAGATTGTCATGTTTTGTTTTTTTGTATTGTTTCATAATACTTTATGACTTTATGCACAAATGTTTCATATGGAGTTTTTGATACTGCGAATAATTTCATTTAAAGAAGTGTTTTTATATACTCTCATCAACAACTTACTTAGTTTGATTGCATACATTTGCCCTTCAAGAATATCTACAATTTGGACAAGGCAATACATGCACGTTTATTATTTTAATAGTTACAATCCAAGTTTCTTATCGTATTACTAACACCATTTGGTCACGACTATCTACATTTGCACAAGACAGTACATCTATGATTAATATTTTAATAGTTAGAAACCAAGTGTTTAACGTAGTATACAATGAAGTGCTACTCAATTTATGATTATATCCACATGTACATGTATATTGCATGCGTACATAAAACACTTACCACAATATATCAAATCGTTAATTATTTGCCCAAGGAATTTCCGTTGCTATGCACGGGTACTCGTCTAGTGATTTATAATTTGGGTTACTTAAGTTGTTGGTTGCATTTAACGATTGTATATTATGCTTTATAACTTGGTTTACTTAAATTACTTAAAACATTAATGAAGAGAGAGATATCAATTTGCTTTATATGTAGTATAGATATAGATTTTGACATTTAATGAGGAGAGAGTGTCCAATTTGTGGTGAAAGGTTGCATTTCACGATTGTGCATTATGCTTTATCACTTAGATTACTTAATTTGTTAGTTGCATTTAACAATTGTACATTATGCTTTATAACTTGGATTACTTAAATTACTTAAAACGTTAATGAAGAGAGAGATATCAATTTGCTTTATATGTAATATAGATATCTGTTTGATTATCAATTTTAAAGTCTAAACTTTCAAAACAAACAACTACTTAAAGAAATGAAACCCATTGCTCACTCACGTTCTCATAAAACAAACATTCTTTTCTCAAGCCAAATGGTATATGTGGCTCATATGGGTACATCTGTGAAGTTTATGTTCTCTAAGAGGATAGAGATCCTTTAAAGTTCAAACGAACTTTACCGGTAAAGTTCTTTCACAACATAACAGTGAGGTCTACGGAGGGACCCAGTTTACTTTATTAGTGTAAGGGAACTTTACCGGTAAAGTTCGTTTGAACTTTAGAGGATCTCTATCCCTAAATAAATGATGAGCTAAAAAATGAAGATAATATGGAAGTTATTAATACGAGTTATCTGTTCGAGATATAAAATAGTTTGCGAATTCATAATGGTTCAAATTATACTCCTTCCGTCCTAAAATTATTATCTTCCGACAAAAAACAAACAGTTTAAGAAAAGTACATTTATTACTACTTTCTCTTTCTTACTTTTTTGCAGAATGACAGTTTTACCCTTAGCTAATTATCTAAAGTCTTCTTAAAAATTTGTAATAATAGTTTTTGTTAGAAATAAAAAATTATCAACTTGTAGCACTGTTATAAAGTGCAGGGACTAAATATGTTAAGTTAGGAAAGTTTAATAAAAGTAGTTAACCAAGGGGTATAAATAGGTATTTATGCCATGGTTAAGTGTAACAATTTCATTTTAATCAAAGGCAAGTTAAGAAAGTATCTCTCTTAACACACACTATTACACCTTCATTTACACACACTATATCCATCAATCAAGATCTATATACTTAATATGTGATATCAAGAGCCAATGATTGCGGATTAGTGTTATATTTTAGTGTTTGATTGTGTTTGTGAGATTGAGGATTTGCTTATTTTTGCTTATCAGCTTATTTAGATTGCTTATTGAGCTTATTTTCATGCGTATTGTACAATTTGTGCTTAATTCGTGTGGTTATTGCTTATTTCGAGCTTATTCTAATTCTGATTTCTTATCCAGATTACTTATTGAGCTTATTTTCATGCGTATTGTACAATTTATGCTTAATTCATGTGCTTATTACTTATTTCGAGTTTATTCTAATTCTGATTACTTATTCAGATTGCTGACTGCTGATTCCATTTGCTTATTCTGAATGTTTTTTGCTTATTCTGATTGCTGATCGTGCTTATTTATGCTTATTCGTGTGGATTCTGAGCTAATTCTTGTTATGTGTTTATGAGAAAGTTGATTCGATTTAAATGTGCTTATTAGGAACTTATTTCGTCTAATTTTTAGCTTTTTCAGTTCAAGTTAATTCAAGTTTACTTAGTCAGCTTATTCTACGTGCTTAATTGAATATGTTTTAGATCTGTATAATCAAATTTGCTTATTTTATGCTTATCTGATTTTAAATCCGCTTATTTTGCTTAAGAAGAATAGCTTATTTTTCAGATTTGAAAATGGTTTTTGTAACTGATTTGTAACAAACTCTGTAACAAATTTTGACCGGTTTGACTTTTTGGTCAAAGACACGTTTTTACTGTTTACGCGTTTTTAGATCTGGTCAAATCTAGTCAACACGGTTTTACGCGTGTAATTCACGCGTTTTCCGGATATACACGTTTTCTTTGAAACCGAATTTGCAACATCAGCAGGAACCGATTTATCAAAACAGAAGAAACCGGATTAGCAATTCAGAAGGAACCGAATTAACACAAATACAAAGCAGAAATATACATCTTTAAAATCAGATCTAAACTGAAAAATAAAATCAGAAAAGAAAAGAAGATTTAAACCATAACAACAAAGAAGTCAACTAGATCTCAGATTTGTTCAATCCTTCAAAAGACCATTACAGATCTTAACTTGCGAACATAAATCATCACAGATCCGTTTAAATGAACCACATGCAAACCTAGATCTAAACACATCCAAATCCTTCTCATCATAACAAATCCAAGTCTACCTATATCTCTTCTCCATCACACGACATAAAAACAGAAAAGTAACAAACGAAAAATATGTCTTGAAGCCTAAACTTCTTTTAATATACGAAACCCATAAAGAAAAACCAAGAACAAAAGTGTTCCTGTCTTTTTTTGTTTCGATCTATAACACAAAAAAGAAAAAAAAATCAAAAACGAAATAGAGAAAAGAGATCTCAGTTAGGTTTGTTCGCATCTCATATGAGATTTTTATTAGATCTTTAAAGAACTTAAACAACGACAAACCAACTCTTCATAGATCCTTTTTGAAGTATGTTTACTTCTTTTAATTTTCGAAAACTGAAAAAGAAAGAACAAGAACATCAAGTGTCCAAATCTTCCTTATTTGTTTCGATTAGTAATAAAAATAATCAAGAACGAATTTTTTGAAGCTTAGCTTCTCTTGTTAATATTCGAAAATAAAAGGAAAGATCAAAACTAAAGAGTCTTAATCAATTCTTTTCTTTCGGTTAGATTTAAACATAAAGAAGAAGACGGAGAAACCTACCCGATTTGGATCTGGAAAATTCATTCTTGTATAGAAAGATTTCGTCTGTGTGTCGTTCAAACAAGATCAAAGAAAGAAAGAGAGTATTGTGTTGTCTGTGTTTCTTGTTTGACATAAAAGAGGCTGTGAGATTTGTGTTGTAGTTGTGAAACTTGAGAGAAAATAAAAAAATAGAGGCGTCTGATTTGTGATTTTAGATTTAGGGTTTCTATTTTTTTAGAGAGAGGGAGTTATAAGGTGTTGCTGCGTTTTTTTTATGGAGAAAATAAGGAGGCGTGTCTTTATGTTGTAGGGTTTGCACAAGAGTTGTGTTAAATATCTAGTGACTTAGGGATAGGACTTTTGTGGTCCGATTCTCATTGGGCTGAACATATTCAATTTAGTTAGTGTCCTTTGTGAAATACTTACAGTTGTGACAAAAACGCTCAAGGTCTAGAAGCTCTTATTTGATGAAAATTGATATTTCTGTTATTGATATTGTTTTGCTAAATAAAATAGGAAGGTTTGAGCTTAATTTTTAAGTGATTCAACATCAATATTTGTCGAGTTTTGGATTGAGCATAATTTTTTTGGGATAATTTTAATCTACGATTTTAAATTGCGGTTCGATAATCCGAAAGTGATTATATTTTTGAGTTGAATTTATTTGAGCTTTAAAAAAATTAATAAAAAAATAAAAAAAGATCCAATTTTTTTATATACTTTTAAATTTTTTGATAGCATTAATTTTGGTCTACGGCTTTATTTGAGCTTAAATAATTGTTGTTCCCGGGATATTAGTTTGTCGTGATTAATTGCTCGCGTTTATCAGGTTGATTTTGACTGAGATTAATTGTTCGCGTTTACCAGGTTATCTCTTGAAATTTTTTGTGGAATTTTTGAAACGAGGTGGTTGAGTCAGAGTAATATTTGAGTTTATCAAATTTGTTCATCCATGTAATGAATAGTTGGTATTAAGTTGAGTCTCGAAAGCGTATAAAGAAAAATTGTGAAAAACTGAGAAAGAAAACTAAAAATATATAAAATCCACTTTTTTCTTATTGCTTTACATAATTCATACAAATAATGAAAAAAGTTAAAGAACAAAGGATTTAATTGACACGAATGATGGATCAATTAGTTGAGCTAAATAACACTGTTAAGATTCAACAAACGACAATTTCAGAGCTAAAAGAGTGTCTACGTAAAAAGGATTCTGAAAATGAACATCTAAAGTCAAAGATTGTTGATTTTACAACGGTTTAAAATCTTCGATAGACGTAAAAGTTTAAAGAACTTCAAGTCAAAAGAACATTTAAAGTCAAAAGTCGTGTTGTTTGTAAATGTGTCAAAAATCTTCAAGTGCAAGTTGAGGACTGAAGATATAGTAAATAAAAGTTTGAATTTATCAGTTGAAGAGCTATATAAGGCACGTGCACTTGCTGAAGCGACTTTGAGAGAAAGAGATGAATTGATTTTTGCTCAGTGTGAGAAAATAAGATTGTTGGAAGAACAATGTGAGCCATTTTATGAGGTACATTTTGAGTTTGATTCAGAAATAGTTCTTGACACTCAAGATAACTCAGAAAAAGATTTGATTTTGAGTTTGCAAACACAATTAAAAGAAACTGCTGAATTGGTTGTATGATTTTCAGATGAAAAATATTTTGCTTTGAAAGAAACTAAGAGCTTAAAAGTTGAAATAAAAAGTTTGCAGACTGAAAATAAAGTTCAAAAATCAAAAGAAACTGAGCTGATTAATCTTGAAAAGGTATACGGTGTCAAAGAATTTGAGTTGTTAGAAAAGATTGAACAAATGAAATCTCAAGTTTCAGAACTTTTGGAGAAACTTAAGATTTCAGATCATGAGATGAAACAGCAAATCATTCTTTTTGAAGAAGACAAACGAATATTTTTGGCTAAAAATGAATTTCTTGAAAAAGTGTCTTCTTCGGTGCAAAAAGAGTATAATGATTTGTTGGCTTCCAATGATGTTTTGAAACAAAGACTTGAAACAAAGTTTAAGTTTTTACAACATGATACTTCTCTTGAGAAAATGTTTGAAATGATCGAGAAAGAATATGAATCAAACGTTTCAAAGATTTCCATGTCAAGTTCAACGTTTGAGTCTAAGAATTTGAAACTTGTAAATGAAATGGGGGATAAAGTGAATTGTTTTGATGAAGAGAAAAAGATGTTTGCGACTAAGATTTCAAAATTGAAAAAGGATTTAACACAACGAGTCAAAGATTTTGATGATGTCAAAACAGAGCTTTCAAAAAGAACTGATAAATTTGAGACGTATTTTGCAAATCTTGAAAAAAAGAATGCTTTATTAAAATCGCAGTTGGCATCTCAAAATTACACGTCGTTGCAAAAAGAAAACAATGATTTGAGAACATCATATAATTTGTTGAAAGAAAAATATGAATTTTTTGTTGAAAATCTTGAAAAAGAGAACAATGATTTGAAAATGCATTACAAGAGATTGTTTGATTCAATAAAACAGAAAAAGGCTGTTTCTCAAGTTTTCACAAAATCAATTCCAAAAGTGAAGGTTTCGAAAAAGATTTACATGGGTAAATCTTCAAAACCAATTTCAAAAAAGGTTTCTCAATTTACTACTTATTCTTTGCAAAAATATAGGAAGAATTTGAAGAAACAACATTCATCCGAAACATTTGCCTTTCAAAATCATGTGAAAAACGAAAGTTCAAAACAAATGTGGAAAAGTAAGGAAAACATTTCCAAACGGTTTAAGTATTCGAGGGATGAAATGTTTTCAATGCGTAAAAGAGATGATTTAGTTTTGAAAAAGGTGAAAGATGTAAGGTTTCCATTCATTTCGAAAAGAATTTTTCAAAATGAAACATCGAGTTTCAACAATAAATGGAAATCTTCGTCTTTCTCAAAGGTTAAAACATCGAATGAAACACCAAGTTTCAGAACGGTGTTCACACATTTGAGAAGTTTTAAAACTCCTAATGAAACATCAAGGTTTTATAATTCAAAATGGAAAAATGAGAAGAGTTTTAAATCACTATTGATTCCAAGAATGTTATTTCAAATGAAACACCGGGTTTCAAATCTCCTTGAAATTCAACTTCTATGCATTAAATTGACGCAACTTACAGTTGGTTTTTCAAATATGGTAAACCCGTTAGCAACGTGCTTAAGTGGATACCAAAAGTTGTTGTTTAATTTGATAGGAATTTCAGATTTTTTTTCTTTTAGTTTAAAAAAAAAATACAAAAAGATTTTTTTAAAGCTTTAGAAAAACACAAAAAGATTTTCTTTTATACAAAATTTAGAAAAGACAATAAGTTTTTCTTCTATATATATTTTTTTTAAATAAAAAAAAGTTTTTTTATATAAAATTTCAGAAAAGACAAAAAGATTTTCTTTTATACCAAATTTTATATTCAGTATGAAACCCGAGCTTAAACTGATGGCTTTTGTATAATTCAGTACGAAACCCGAGCTTCATTTGATGTCTTGTGTACATGTCAGTACATAACCCGTGCTTTAAAGAAAAGAAAATGTTCGTTTCAGAGCATTTATCTTTGAAAAAGAAGAGAAGTCTTTTTTGACTTGAGTCATTGACAAATATTTTTCAAAATCTTTATGTGGTACTTAAAAGATAAAATCAATTTGTTTTAAAAGTCAATGATCTTAAGTTGATGAGTTACAGTCGATTCGAATTTTAAAATAGGGTACTTTCAAGATAAAATTAATTTTAAAAAGGTCTTCAAATCGATGTATTTTTTTTTGTAAAAAGTGTCTAAAGAAATAAAAGACTCAAAAGTGCAAAAAGGAACTCCCTTATAAATGTTTTCAAGAAGATATGGTATTTTTTGAAGGGGAGTGTCCGTATATGTTGTTGAAAATTTTTCAGAAAGAAACGAATATGGAAAATTGTTTTACATTTCACCTTCACATATCCGTATTTTTGCGTTTTTAGCTTCATGTTAAAAATGTTTCTCGGCATATGTTAAGAGGGAGTGTCTTTATAATGATTGAAAACTTTTAAAGATCAAAATTTTCTTCTTCATATGATGTTTGTGAGAATGATGAAAAACAGAAACAGAGATTTATGAGAGAAAAATAGAAAGAGAAAATGAGAAATCGTATACTTGAAAAAACGAAAGTATATGTCATGTTCTTAAAAAGCAAGAACAACACATGAAAAGAAAAAGAGAAAAGTATGCAAGAAAAGAAACGTCACCGCATATAAAAACAGACAGAGTGATTGTTCTACATTTTCTTGATATTATCAAAATCTCATGATACGATTTCAGAGTTTCATCATGGTTTTCACGGACATTCTTTCTAAAGGAATTATCTTGGCGTATGTTGATTGAGTTTTACGATGTAATTTAGTTACTCCCAAAATACTCCTATGATCTTCCAGAACCGGAATTGATCTACCCCGGAGTCTTCCTTCCAATTTAGGAAAGTTAGGTCTAGGTGATGGAGTTTGAGGTACAAATCAACATGTTTCGAATGCCAAAAGGCCTTATAAGATAAAGCTTTGAATGAAAAAGAATGAACGAAAAAATGATAAATATGTCAAAAGTGACAAGAATATGATGAAGAAGAATCAAATGATAAGTAATGAAAAGGTTGGAGTTGAAAAGTAAGAGGCTTATAAGAAAAGATAAGGGTGTTTCTCCTACACTAGGATAGAAACCGAGTCAACTCATAATCTATCGGATTTCATTCGTTGATTTCTGGTATTAAAGTAGATATCATGGACCCAGTGATGCAAATGCACAACCCCTCCTAGCCACTCAAGTACTTCTCAAAAAGTATTTGTTTCATTCTTACGGAGATTAAACGCATAATCTATCGACTTCTCATTCTGAGAATATTGGTATTGAATAAAGGACATTCTGCTCATGACCTTGCTTACTAAAAGTGCACAAGAGTCTAGAACCAATTTAATATTTAATGAAATATCTTTAGGACACAAAAGTACATTTGCATTAAACATCAATGATACAAAAGGTACAATGATATATATCTTCGTGACATTTGCATGTCTTCGTGACATTGTTGAAACATTCTGGAGTGATACTATCAAATAGTATTCACAATGATTGAATGGAAATCTTACCAGTGCTAACATCATGTCAACGCTGAACATAGGTCACTATTTGAAAATGATTGTTTAATGATTCAAATACGCATTAACTAGTAATCTATGTGATCTAGTGGTTATGTGTTTCCTAAGGTAACACAACACTAAGTTCACGAGATCAATGCTTATTTGGATTTTATGATCATATTTCCGCATCTTTATCATCAAGATATTGATTTGATCATAATTTTCAAATATTTCATCAGAAATTTTCAAAGCATGATCTTGTGATGTATGAACTTCATGGTTAATGTAGAAGATGGTTCTTACTCTGATAATTCTCCATTTCATCTTCTACAACATACAACAACAACATTTATACCTTTCACAAGCATAACATCTTCAACGAATCTTTTAATGACAAAAGTTATCTTTGAAACTTCACGGGAATGATAGCAACCAAGTTTGATAGTTTGAGAGAGCTTATGGGTTATTTTGGGGGAGTATGTTTGTTTATAAAGGGGAGAATGTTTGATTCTTAAAGAGAAAAAAATTGATTTCGATTTCAATTTCATGGACTTTAAAGGATATTCTTCACCCAGAGCTTATTTGGAAGCTTATATGGTCATGATGCTCATGATGGATCATAATCATCATGAGGGGGAGAAAATATAAGCTTAGTATTGGCCTAATATGAGAGAGATAAGATATTAGTATATTTGAGGAGAAAATGTAAGGTCAATTCAAGTATATGAAAGGGGAGAAGATATAAGCAAGAATATATGGGACAAATCAATATACTAGCAAAGAAATTGAATCAAATAAATCATTATGGTAAAAGTAGTTTGATTAAGAAGATAAGATTCGTATTCAAGATTGAGGTTACTTCATCAAGTGTTTTGAATAAGCTGTAGTGTTTCTTTAACTTTAAAGATCGATCGAGATAACCGGTTCGACATTTGCATAGAATTACTTTTCAAGAATATCAACATTGTCTTCAGACAATTAAAGTTTACTACTTCAATATTCAAGAGATGGATATGTGATTGAGGGGGAGCTTAAAGAGTATGAAGATTCATGTGAAAAGTCAAGTGTTCAAGTCTTTTACAAAGAAATGCTCAATCAATATCATTGTGTTTCAAGATCTTTCGTCAGCAACATTATGTGATTGAAATCTACATTCAAGATCAAGTTCGAAGATAAAGATTTCATACTAGATTTTTTTAAAGATTCAAGTTGCTCAAAAGAAGATCAAGTTAGCTTTTGAGAATGCTGATTTGAGTTCGAGAGTGGAGTTGATACCTTCAGAGATAAAGAGATCTATCTTATTATATAAGGGAAGAAAATTATATCGGGAGAGATTTGCTGCAAGGTTGTCCTCATCTTTCATAAAGGATTCTTAGCGTTTTCAAGCTTCAAAGAAAAACAAAATGACAGACTACTTCAGAATAAAATGTTCAAAGCATAAGGAAGAAGTCGTCATAAAAAACATAATAAGAATAGTTCCCAAGTAGATCATTTAAAAGGAGAATGTTAGAAATAAAAAAATAATCTACTTGTAGCATTGTTATAAAGTGCGGGGACTAAATATGTTAAGTTAAGAAAGTTTAATAAAGGTAGTTAACCAAGGGGTATAAATAGGTATTTATGTCATGGTTAAGTGTAACAATTTCATTTTAATCAAAAGGCATGTTAAGAAATTCTCTCTCTAAACACACACACTATTACACCTTCATTTACACACACTATATCCATCAATCAAGATCTATATGCTTAATAGTTTTAAACAATGGTAATATAGTAATCTTGATCAAACTTCCCTATTTAATTTTAGTGTAAACAATTAAATTAGGACATCCTAAAAAGAAAACGTGGACTATTAATTTGGGACAGAAGGAGTATTTCAGAACATATCGGTTGATTGATCTGTGTAAGATATGGTGCAGTGGTGACCGCATTCATCACCGCTATATAAGTTTTTAACGAGTCTAAGTAAATCATCAACTTCACCACTTAAGCATATTTTACTTAAATACAAATCTACCCCGCAATATACTCACACACATAATTATTTTTAACTCTTCACACAACATGGTCGTGTACACGATCAAATTATAAAAAGAAATAGAGGATAACCGCGATTGCGGGTAGGAGGTGTAATATGACGACTCGTTGGTGACTGGGACAACTTGTGGTGACCCTCGCCGTTACACTTACTCCTTCGGCGTTACATTTACTCCAACACTTTTGTTGTCTACATTTTGTATTTCACCAACCAACATTATGCTAAGAGTGCTAGGTGCAATGGGTGTTATCCGCGGAGTTATAAGCATGTCACGTCAATTTTTACTCTAACATTTATATAAGACAAAACCTAGACAACACACTTCACAATGACATTTCTATATGCAACAAAAAAACATTTCTATAACACATCACAAAAAACCCCACTTTACACTAAAACTAAAAAAACACCACACACATAAACCGACAGTTATAACAACAATGGTGCGCTTATAATGCACCCATAGATGGAGGATACCAAGGGCAGGGGTGGGCCTTGGCCCCTCCATATATTTTGCCATTTAATGCAATTCATTCTTAGAGCATCCACAATGGTGGTTTATCAATATGTATAAAACTTTTTGAAGAGGTCCAAGAATTTTTGCTCCATAGTGAGAAACCATTTCATGCTTAGGTGGCATGAAAAGGTCTAGGATTATGAAGAGGTCCAAGAAATATTTATCATCATTTTTTTATATTTTTATATGCTAAATAGTTAATGACATTTATATGGTGATTGTGGAATTCCTAAAAATATAAACCTCAAAAAGCATTATCCATAGTGTGAATAGGTTCATAATATGAAATCCTCCCCTATATAAAACAAGCTATCCTAAAACAGCCATCCTTCTCAAAACTCTAATAAACTACACCTGGCAATTAAACTGATCCTACGACCCTTAATAAAAGTAGACTTTAAACAATAAAAAACTCACAATAACTCTTCATTACGATTAAAACATTCCACCAGTTATTTTTTCTACAAATTATGAAAGCCATCAAACAAAAACCCTAATTCTTATCCATAACACATTCGATCAATTACTCATAATCAAACCAAAATAATCGAATGATGAAGGTGTATGCCATTACTGATCAAACCAGAATGCAAGAAATGGGTGTTAATCCCGCTTCTGATTCTGGAAGCTGCATTTAGTTGATGATCAGTTAGAGGCTTATAATCGCATGTAAGTACTTACCTATCTGCTGTTATGATTTTGGGTGTTTAGTTAAGCTAATATATGTTTTAGTAATTCATAGTAATATATTTTCTAAATGTATGAACACCAAGTGTTTGATGAAATGCTTAAAAACTAATTAAGAAAAACGCTTCATTGATTTTAGCTTAAGTACGGATTTATAAAAGGCTAATGTAAATGAAGGTACAGGAAATTGCAAGGTAATAATTATATATTTTTGTAGGTAGTTATATCTGATTGCAAGGTAATAATTTCCTGACACATTGCAGTTTCAATGACTCAACATATAAGCTGCTTTTTTATAATTATTCTGCAGGTGGAACGTGAAAAGTATGGTGCTGAGGATTATCACACTGATAGTAACAACGACGAGGATGAGGTTGAAAGTGATGGTGACGATGATGTAGAAGAGGAGTATGACTCAAATCTGGATACTACGAATGTAAATGGAGCTTTATTGCATGTTCCTATATGTGGCTTATTTTTTTAATTATAGTGCAAAATTTGTTAATAAATGTATTTATCTTTTGTTGACTAAGTTTGAGGACAAGGAAGATGTTAATGGAAATGACAGTGATTCAGCGGGTGATGATGATGGTGACAATGATAATGAGATTGACGAGAATGATGATGACGGGATGGATACGATAATAGAAGACACCAATCATGCTGACATGGATACGATAATAGAAGACATCAATCAGTAACTTTTATGCGGTACTTAATATTATATCTTTGGACTTCGAACTTACAGGTAACTAACAGAAGTCATATTTTGATACACTTAGATCTACTCAAATAGACTCACTTAACCAACTTGGATAGGATTGGACAGGAAAAGGGTTGCGTGTCTATTTTATTAAACATGTGGTATGTTTCACTATAACTCTTCTCTTAGTACTTATAGATTCTAAATCGATTGGGTGCTTTAACCAAGATTATAGAACCTGTAGTTTTGGCGACTCATGATTTTATAAAGGTACAACACGCGAAACCTTATGGGAATATTCTGATTTCAAGAGGTAGAGAGATGTACACGTGGAGAGCTCCATAAATTTATGCATGTAGTTCATTTACATTATAATTCTACCAACATGTGTGTTGAATGGCCATATGTATGACGCTTATTATAAATCTCACAGCCGATCTCCTCCATTAGGTACACATAATCGGTCTGATGTGCCATTGTCAAACGAGATCAATGGAAAGAAGTTGTCGATTGCTTCTCCTGTTCTGTCGCAAAGGGAAACGGGATGAGCATGTTACAAGACTTCCACACTAAACCCTCCTTTCAGTGGCGAGAAAGGTTTTTCTCTTCTAATTTATTACAAATTAATATTTAGATATTTATCTATTTCCGTCTAGAATTGAAGGCTGGTCTGAGTCAAATGATCGATATTCACAGTATGTAATTTGATATTTTTATGCATGCATATTTACAAAGTTGATTTTGTGATTCTTTGTGTAGGAAGATTTAAAGATATCCCAAACATACTGAATTTCCCTGATGGAAAAGGACTATAAATATTTCGCAGCAAGGCCATATACTTGATGGAATACGCGACCATGGATCGCGATGCAGCTGAAGACTTTGTGAAAGGGAACAATTGTGAGGTTTGGAAAAATAGGTATTGACATCAAGTGAAATCTCTGCGATTAACGGTTAGTGAGTATATGCTTGCTTTGTCATATATTAATGATCTTGGTTATAATTCTGACTGGAGGACCCAAGCGACTTCCCTTCACAGTTCCTCCACTTATATTAGCAGATTATATTCCAAACTCACAACCTTAATTGTCGTATATAACCATTTTAGATTTCTTAGTTTTTATGTATTGGATGTCCGCTGCTATCTTGACAAACAACCAGATTTGATTTTTCTTTACAATTAACTATGAGTTTTGGATAATTTCATCACTGGCATAGCTTTTTTTCTGTGACACGTTTTCACCTTTGATTTTCATGAAAAAATTTCTGTCATAATTTTTTTTATTTGCAACCTCTAATTATTGATTTACATGTATACATTTTTGTGCTTTTTTTCATTTGCAACCTCTGTAAATGTAAGATTGTATATTTTCGTTGATATATACCGATCTATCTTTCTTTACAGTTGTCCTTGCATAAAAATACATGATCTGTATTGATCTATCTTCAATGGTTATATATCAGCGGAAATAGGGAACCTCATTGGGCATTTACAAGCATAACTGGAATACGAAACCTCATTGGGTATTTACAATCATACTGAAATAGGAAACCTCATTGGGTATTTACAATCATAACTGGAATACAAGTCTGCTTTTTTTCAATTGCAATCTCTAATGCCACCATTATGGTAAGCAATATATTTTGAGGTTTCTTATTTTTGTCTCATCTTATATGTGTGCCAAATTCCAGTAGCTAAGCTGCGTGCCTGAAGTTCCTTGAGTGCGTCTAATAGTGGTATGTAACCCAATTTTTCAGTAATAGTAGTGCTAACAACCCGGATGAAAAAGAATGTAGCTGCCAATTTTAACCTAATTTTTTATTTACGGGTCGATTTTGGGTTATGTTTTATCTCTAACGGCTCAACAAAGTAAAACAGAAAAGTTAGGCTAAAAGAAAAGAAGGTTGAAAGTCATCCAAGTTATACTTTTCATATGTACGAGCTACTAAATCACTTTTAAAAAAATATAGGTACGTTAATATTAAAACACAAATTACTTATAACAGTTTCCTGATAAGGACACCAGGTCTTTATACTTTTCATACGTACAACCTGAGACTCATTGAACCCATCCCTAGACATTCGGACCCATACCTGAACTCACCATCGCACCCATTCTAATTTAACCATAAACCGCGAACACACAAAGGCACACAGAAGCGGAACACCGCGCACATAGATCCTATACGCAACTAGACGACGGATCTTAGGTTATAGTCTAGGCCAAACCACCTAGTTCTCTATAACCTTGGCTCTGATTACCAATCTGTCACACCCCGACAATGGCGGAAACTCGGGAATGCAACATAATGATCAATCATAACACAAGATACAAAATAGAGAAAACTACATTGCATAAACTCCAAGTGCTATGAAGACCATCAACCTCGAACAAACTCGAATGATGTCCCAAATCGCAACTAAAAATCCACAATCTCTTACAATTATTCCAATGCCCTCACAGGGGACCATAATCCAAACTTAATCCAAAACATCCAAAAACTAGAATCAAAACAACAAACAAGCAAGACTTCAAACGAAATTCCACTCGGGATACTTCTAAGTCTGCTATCAATCACCAAACTACTCTTCTTTCACTTCACCTGAAAATGATACTCGAACACGTCAACAATAATGTTGGTGAGCTCGTAGGTTTGACCTTAAACCCAAAAGTTGTGCCAATATTTCAACAGTGGACAATAGTGCTATATGACAGTGAATATATGCAAACAACCTTAGCATCACCGCTAATCAATAACCATATGTCACTTACGCACCTAAAGGGCCTACCAGCTGGAGCACTAAAATTAGGGCAGGACCACACACAAACCTGGGTAGGCGTACCCATCCGCTCCAATAATTACACAAATACTGGGTAGGCGTACTCATCCAATCCAATAATCTCACAAACACTTGGTAGGTGTACCCATCCGATCCAAATAATCATGCATCACATAATATCCACATAGTAGTCATAAGCACATAACTTGTCCCAAAAACAAAACCACATTTCGCACAGATCAATTCAAAATATTTTAAAACACATTTGAGTATCATTTTCCCCCAATGAAAAAACCAATAAAAAGTTGGGCTACAAGAACTCACCTCAAGCAAGTCTTTAGCAACCAACTCTTAATCACACAAGCAAATGCAACGACGCCCGTACACGACCTAGTCCAGTTAATGTCTCAATTTAAATCATTCAATTCTAAAACAATCTTCACGTTTGATGCATAGAGTTTTTGACGCGTTGTACAATTACCCAAAATAGTTTAGTGGTGTGATGGTTGACGACTTAACTCCACAATCATATCAATCTCATTCCTCGATAATACATACTTATACTATTTAGCGTAAATAGATAAGTAATATACTAAATATTTATAATCATTAATTATAAATATGTCTCGACAAGTCCATTCGGTACACCTTAGTCACTTCTAAATAATCATTATATGGTTGAAAATAAAACGTTTACTCATAATAAACACTTTAGAGAAGTTTCGAGAAAAATTATATGTTTTGTCTTTTAGTGAATTTATTAAATAAATAAAATAAAATAATTAAATATTATTTTATTATTTAAAATCAAAAATTACGTTTTTAAGAAATTTTCTAAGTATAAACTTTTTACGAAATTTCGATATGACTCGTACGTTTATACAACGTTTTCCAAGGTTTCAAACCTTTTTTCAACATTCTTTTTACAAATTCGACACTTTTTGATAAAATTCCAAAATCTCAATCGTTAACGCTTACCAACACGTTTTCCCCAAAATATTGTTCAATATCACTTCGTAAATACATTTCCACTTTCAAAAGTCCATCAAAATTCTCATAATTACTACATATCGCTTATTGGGCCTTAAGGCCCAACAAGGGTCCATTATGAAATATATAAGTCCAAAATACTATTTATGTCCAAAACCAAGGTCCATTTACATATATAATATGTAGAAATAATCCGGGCCACAATAAGCCCTCCCATTAAGCCACGGATTAAATGGACTTATTGGGCCGTGAGCCCATATGCTCAAAATTACGTATATTAAGCTTAAAATAAGCTATTAAGCTATGTATCGCATTTGGTTACTACGATAAGCCTCAAAAAATAGTCCAAAACATACGCCATAACACAAAAATAATCAAAATCACTTTCCTAGTGATTTTGAGAATCCATTCGTGGCCTATAATCCCAAATAAGCCAAGAAATAGCTTAAAAATAAGCCTGAATTAGCCATACAAGCTACTATAAAAAAATAAGCATTCTAGCATCATATATTATTAAATCATCACGACCACGACATCAAAACTACAAAAACCCTCTTTTTTATTTTCTTTTTACACAAACCAAACACCCCCTTTTTCTTTCGTTTCGCTTCAAAAAATCAATTTTCACAACGATCAACTTGTACAACTAACATCTATGCATCAAAATAAACCCAAAAGGACAAACGAAATTTAAATTTGAAAACTTACAAAAAAATCTTCAAATTTGTAGATTTTGATACGAACCGGACAACCCAAACGTTGTTTAAATGATAACCAAACACTCAGAATCAACCCCAAATATTTTATTTCTTCAATGTTTCTTGATCAAACTTTAAAAATTATAAGAGTGTGTGTGTTGTAGGTGCGGAGGAACACAAGAGAGAAGGGAGAGGCTATTTTTTGATTTTTAAAATGAACTATGTGTAAAAATAAGGATAAGGAAAGCATCGTATGTACAATTTGGACAAGGTTAGCTAAAATTAAGCCACCTTGTCTCCCTAGTCTTCTTTTGACCGGCCATGGTATTCCATGGGGTCTCGGGCCTTTCTTTTCGTGTCGGGATCACTTAAATACTCTTAAACCAACCGTAAAATTTACCCCAAAGTTAATTAGCATTTTTATTCACTTAAAAAATACTTTTCCAATACCTAGATTATTTCAAAACACATATTTTCAATTAACAACCCTTCTTAACTCATTTGGACATTAACGGACGTGTCAGACTCGTTTTTCGGCATTTCTCAAAATTCACGGGTCAAACCACCCGAAATACACATAACAGAATAATACCTTCCAAAAGGGATTATTAATCACAATAAACCATAATTCATCACATATCTCCTAAAATCACCACCGTCAACACGGTATAAAAATCTAAATAAACTAACAAAAGTCAAATAGTCAAAGATCTAATAAAATTGAAATATTTCATAACACAACGAATAAAAGGGCAAAGGTTACATTCTACCCCCTTAAAAGAATTTCGTCCCCGAAATTCAACTACTAACATCACTAAACAAATGCGGGTACTTCAACTTCATCTGATCTTCACGTTCCCACGTGAATTCAAGGCCACGTTTCGAATTTCACTGAACCTTGACTATGGAAATCCTACTACGCTTCAACTTCTTGAACTCTCTTTCCAAAATTTCCACTAGCTCTTCCATAAAATTTAACTTAGCATCAACTCAAGTCTCATGCACAAAGGCACTTTCTATGTTGGACCACCAAAACACTATCTGTAAGGTTTCGAACGCTGAAACGTGTCATGACATCAAGGTCTATTCCTCAGGCAAATCTAGACCGTTAGGCCAACAAAAGGGCCTACCTTTCTCACAATCCCTCAATGGTCCAACAAAACCTAGAGCAAACTTTTCCCTTTCTTACCAAAAGCGTATCACACCTTACCAATGCAACACAGTTGAGCAATACATATCAGCTACACTACACTCTAGAGGCTTCCCTCCTCTTATCAGATAACTATTTTAAACGATCACCAAACGCAGCCTAAGTCTATTCTTAATCTGCGAAGATCTTCTTAGTAGTCCCATGCACTAACTCAGGCCCCTATCAACTGACCTTCTCCAACCCTCAAGCCGCACATAATTGGCTAACACACTTTCTACATACAATGCTCAAACGGAGCACATCTCACATAAATGATAACTATGTTATACCAAATACTCACCAAACAGAAAGATGAACATCCCAACTTCCTCCGAAGTCTAGGACGCATGCTCTAAGCATGTCTTCCAAAGTCTAAATAGTACGCTCACTCTGACCATCAGGTCTGAGGGTGATAAGCGCTTACTCATAACTAAACGTGTCCCGAATGCTCTTTCATTGACTGCCAAAACCACGATTGAAATGAAATATCACTATCCGATATAACCGAGATCGGCACACCTGTTCTATGCAACAATCCTCCATTCAAATACACTCTAGCCAACCTTTCCATCTTATAATCCTCACGCATAGGTAGAAAATGAGCAGACTTAGTCAATCGGTCCACAATGACCCAGATTGTGTCATGCCCACTACTAGTCCTAGGCAACTTAGTCACAAAATCCATAGCTATCCCTTCCTATTTCCATACGGGAATCTCAGGTTGCTGGAGCAAGCCAGATGGCCTTTGTGATGCCGGGCCCCCCCCCACCCCCCCCCCAACGTGGGTGGGGGGGGGGGGGGGGGGGGGGGGGGGGGGGGGGGGGGGGGGGGGGGGGACAACAGCCTTCACCTTCAGACAAGTCAAACACTTACTAACATATTCAGCTATATCCTTTTTCATTCCAGGCCACCAATACCTATCTCTCAAATCATAATACATCTTATCAGCTCCTGGGTGTACAGAGTACTTCGACTTATGGGCTTCATCCATTATCAGGGTTCTCACCTCACCCTTCAAAGGTACCCATATTCGATCCAGGTAGTACAAAGTTCCATCACTTCTCTGTTCTATCATCTCATCTAAACCTTTCTGCAATACTGCAAACTCATCCACAGCCTCCTTCTGAGCCGCCAGTATCCTATCTTTGATACTCGACTGAAGGATCATATTCATAGCTCTAACTCTTTTAGGCTTTACTCTTTCCTTCCTACTTAGGGCATCAACCACCACATTGGCCTTACCAGGATTGTCACACCTCGCCTAGACAAAAACACGAGGCGTAGCATCATGGATATCATCACAACATAATGGTGTCAACAATAGAGAGAACTAAATGAAATAGATAAACAAAGGAGACACAATGTGTCATGATAATATCTAACACAAAATAAAGGAGTCTTGCATTAAGATAACAAAGTCATACCACAAGGAAACATAATCCAAAATCTAAACATCCAATGATCAATCAAATAGCAACAATTCAAAAGACACAAATAAAATCTCTAGAATGACTCCGTATGCAAGCCTACGGTCTCACTAGCTACTTATCCTAACTTCCTTATCCTCAAGAAGATTACCTTAAAATGATGCTTAAAACGTCAACACAAAGGTTGGTGAGAGTCATAGGTTTAAGACACGAAAATCAAAGCTTATAAACAATTACTGTGATTAATGAAGACATGGCAGGACAATTACTGTACTATCATACAAGCTAACATGCAAATGTAACCATAACGAGCATGGGAACGAAACGTGTCCCTCGATCCAACAAGTATCAACACTTGGGTAGGAACGTTACCCCCGATCTATTAAAACCATCACTTCACATGGGTAGAACGTTTTACCCATCGATCCCCCCGATATCCAACAACAAATAGGTAGTGTGAACGTTACCCCGATCCAAATACACCTAAGCTTAGCAACGTAACATAGAATAGCCAAGTAAAGTCCATACACTTTCAAACTAAAGACACATAATCACAGTAATTTAAAACATTTCAAATCCATTTGCATTATTTCCACCCTAATAAATCATAAGAAAGTAGGGGCTATGAAACTCACCTGGATACTCAACCGCAGCTTCCAAATCTCTACACGCAACTATACAAATATATAAACACGGTTACACGCGACCAAGCTAAAAGCTCAAGTCCATGTAACACACATATGATCGATGTAATATAGGTTTAGTAACCATCAGTGGGTCACCCCAACACCATGCCCAACCTTAACCATCTTATTAACACTTTACACTAGCTACTTACAATTAACTCAGAATTGCAGAATTTTAGTGTCTCTTTACGTACCCAAAACCCTTACTTAATGACATTTATAAATTATACCAAAAATCATCTATGTTCTTTTATGTGTTCTCTAACTACCATTGGATTCCCAAAATCCATTTACATGCACAAGTACTCCTAAGAAAATCAAAGTTCATAAAAGTCCCAATTCGGATCTGAATGCACACTAAAAAATATCACTCTAACTACGATACTTAGACATGCTTTCAGAGGCTAATTTTATTAACAGGGAATTTTTTAAAAAAAAAAAAAAAAAAAATTCCACCATAGACATATGAACTTAACTACTATTGAAGGGTTAATCTTAATTCGAATTTTAAGTTAGGGTTTTATCCTCCTAAACATGATCCAAATTTGACCCGTATTTACAGTTTTGACAACTTTTAGTGTAACCAACATTTGAATGACTTCCCGACCTTAAAAACTTTCGAGGCCGGATTTTCTGGAAAGTACATTCAATAGTCTATTGTTTAGAGTCCAGAAGCACTCAAAAACCTATTACATCATGGAGATATTCACTCGTAAACACAACCCTAAATTTTTCTCACCCTAAATCAAGTTTTTAACGCAAATCTAACCTAACCAACTGCATGATCATGACCCTAATCAAGCCCTGATCATTCTATCATCATTAAATATCATTAATATTCTAAATTTTTATAAAACCCTAGAATCCATCATTGATTTTGTTACATGAATGCATTATTTAAACTAGGATGAACACACTTACCTTGATGATTAGCACCTAAACCACAACTCTTGAAAGTTTCTTAGATCCACAAGTGAAAATCAATTTCTTAGTGTTTGGAGAAAGTTGAATTCGGAACGGCATGATAAAGGGCAAAAAGATGGGCCAAGTTTGGGTTTTAATCTAAATCCTACAAGTCCTAGTCCAACCCAACTTAGTTTAGTAAAACATTTTTTTCTTTCTTTTAAACCCAAAACCGGAGGCACCATATAATATCGATATATTTTATTTTTTTTTATTAAATTATTAATTAACTAATTTACTTCATTTCCTTAAGTTTTTATAAAAACCTAAGCTAATTTGATTAAACCTTTTTACTTAAACGCTACTAACTAAACTTTCTAATTATAACTTTCATTTCACCAAACCACTTTCTATTTTAAGAAAGTTTGCTACAAACTTCTGTATTTCACTCACCTATTTCATTTCTAAAATGTCACATTTCTCATAAACGCTTAACACTTAGTCATCCAACTATTGACGTAGCATTACATGCAATACGTCATCCCTTTTCCATTATCACTAAACGTGAACAAATGAAATACTCATTATCCAACACAAACACACTCAAAATAAGATGCCCACACACCTCAAAATGATATTACACACATTACTTAACCCACTTAGCACACATAAAATCACATAGCAACATACATAAACACATAAAATGAACTATTAGCCGTATCTAAAGATATAAACTGACCTGCTCAAATCACGGTTGTCACAGTATCCCCTCCTTTAGGAAATCTCATCTCGAGATTTAACTAGCTCTCCTAATCAGAATGATTCAACAAACAACTGAGGAAAACATAGACTTCATATAATCTCGCGCTCCCGAATTGAACTCGGGACCACGCTTTGAATAGCAACGAACCTTCATAAGTGATATCTTACTACGTTTTAAACTCTTAATTTCCCGGTCCATAATCTCTACAGGTTCCTCAACAAAACAAAGAGTTTTGTCAACCTTAATTTCATTCAATGGCACATGCAGGCTAGCATCCGCCAAACACTTCTTTAGGTTTGACACGTGAAACTTGTTCATGTACACCCCTCAATTCCTCGAACAACCTTAAACCGATATTGCTACAGGTCCGATCCTTCAAGAATTCTCAAATGGCGCCTTACATACCTAGGGGATACACTTACTCTTTCTTCCCAAAAACGAACCAACGCCCTTGCCAAGGCGACACCTTGACATCAACAACGATCTCCAACCTCAAATTTCAAGTGGTTTGCGTCTGTTGTCAGCATAGCTCTTTTGACGATCTCTCGCTGCTTGGAGCCTCTCCTTTATAACCACTACTTTATCTGTCGTTTCCTGCACCAATTCGGGTCCAATCAAACTACCTTCCCCAATTTCAGCCCATAACACGGGTGACCTACATTTTCTTCCATATAGTGCTTCGAACGGAGTGCACCGAATGCTAGTGTGATAACTGTTGTTATAAGAGAACTCAGCTAACGATAGGTGGACATCCCAACTGCCCCCAAAGTCTATCACACACGCCCTTAACATGTCCTCCAACGTCTGAATTGTACGCTCACTCTGTCCCGTCTGTCTGAGGGTGATAAGCCTCGCATGCTCATATCCAATCGTGTTCCTAAGGCTTTCTGAAAGGTTTGCCAGAGATCTGATGTAAACCGTGCATCACGATCTGAAATAATCAACACAACCAAAATCAAAAAGAGGACCCTCCATGCCCGCGAACACATTTCATCGGTGTACAACCTCGCCAATTTCTCCGTACTATAATCTTTACGTATTTCTAAGAAATGTGCTGATTTGGTCAATCTATCAACCACAACCCATATCGCATCGTGCCCACTCCTTGTTCTAGGTAACTTAGTGATATTTTCCCACTTCCATTCAGGTATCTCTGGTTGTTGTAATAAGCCCGAAGGCCTTTAATGTTTAGCCTTCACCTTTGCACAAATTAAAAATTTGTTAACATAGGTAGCAATATCCCTCTTCATTCCCGGCCACCAGTACATATCTCGAAGGTCATGGTACATCTTATCCGCTCCAGGATGTACAAAATACCTAGACTTATGAGCCTCATCCATAATTACTGTTCTCACATCTCCTACTAATGGAACCCATATTCGATCCATAAAGTATAAACTTCCATCTCCCTTCCTTTCCATCTGCTGATCTAAACCATGTAATCTTTCAGCAAATACGTTCTCCTGATTAAACGCCTCACCCTGAGCTGCCAGTATCATTCCTTTTACTCTTGAATGAATAGTCATAGCCATTACCCGTACACGTTTAGGTTTCACCCGTTCCTTCCTACTCAAGGCACCAGCCACCACATTCGCTTTACCCGGATGATAGCGAATATCACATTTATAATCACTAAATAACTCGATCTACCTCCTTTGGCGCATATTCAACTCCTTCTGATCGAATATGTGTTGGTGACTTTTATGATCCGTGTAAATGACACTCTTCGTACCATACAAATAATGTCTCTAAGTTTTTAGAGCAAACACCACCGCTCCCAACTCTAGATCGTGTGTTGTATAACTCTTCTCATGGATTTTTAACTGCCTTGATGCATAATCAATTACCTTATTTCTTTGCATAAGCACATAACCTAATCCTTTATTCGAAGCATCACAGTAAACTACAAAATCTTCAAATCCATCAGGAAGTGACAATATCGGCACATCACATAAATTATTTTTCAGAGTCTGGAAAGCCTCTTCTTGTTCCACATCTAACATATACTTTTGGTTCTTCTGAGTCAACAAAGTAAGGGGTTTAGCAATCTTAGAGAAGTTTGTGATAAAACACAGGTAGTAACCCGCTAGACCAAAAAACGATTGAATTTCAAACGGTGTTGTAGGAGCTTTCCAATTCTTTACTGCCTCAATCTTACTTGGATCCACATGAATACCATTCTGGTTGACCACGTGACCAAGGAAATGCACTTCTTGCAACCAGAACTCACACTTGGAGAATTTAGCATACAACTTCTCTTTCTTCAGCAATTATAACAACATCCTTAAATGAATCTCATGTTCCTCCTTAGACTTAGAGTAGATCAAAATATCATCAATGAAAACAATGACGAACTTATCTAGATACGGTTTACAAACTCGGTTCATCAAATCCATAAAGACTGTTGGTGCATTGGTTAATCCAAAAGGCATAACTGTAAACTCAAAATATCCATATCTCGTTCGAAACGCGGTCTTTGGAATATCATCCTCATGTACGCGGAGCTAGTGATAACCTGACATAAGATCTATCTTGGAGAAATAACGTGATCCTTGCAGCTGATCAAATAAATCATCAATTCTAGGAAGAGGATAGCGGTTCTTAACAGTTAACTTATTCAATTCCCTATAATCAATGCACATGCGAAAAGAGCCATCCTTCTTCTTAACAAATAACACAGGTGCTCCCCATGGAGAGTGACTCAGTCGTATGAAACCCTTGTCTTGCAACTCTTGAAGCCGCCCAGACAATTCTTGCATTTCCGAGGGCGCTAGACGATATGGAGACTTCGCAACTGGCGTCGCTCCAGAAACTAAATCTATGCGAAACTCAACTTGTCGTTGTGGTGGTAACCCCGACAAGTCTTCTGGGAATACATCAACACAATCCCGTACTACAGATATATCACTCAATTTTTGTTCCTCTACCTTAGCATTCATTAAGGCTTTAGCGGCTCCTAAAGTACGTTCCCTTTGAACCCTAAGTATCCCACTACCTTCCAATGGTATTTCAACCACCTTTTCATGACAAACTATCCCAGCCTTATTCTGGGACAACCAGTCCATTCCTACAATCACATCGAAACTTCCATGACCCAACGGTATTAAATTTATACTAAACAGGGAATTTCTTAGTTCTAGTTTGCAGTCACGGATAATCCTATCAACTTCTACTTTCTATCATCTGCTACTTCTATCACATAACCAGGATTTAGAATACTATGTTTTCACATTTAAGTAAAGGCGCTCAAAATTGCAAATAGAAAAGAAACTAAATCAGCTCCATGACACAAAAAGTAACAGTACAAAATGAACGTTCCAAAGAAAAAGTACCTTTTCACAACTTTATGCACTGTAAAGCTTCCACCTCATTCACATTCACATTGAAGGCCCTTCCTGTAGCTCGATTCCCAGTGTTTCTTGTGTTTTGATTACCTTTAATAGTTAAACGGTTTCCCACTTGACCAAGTGCTCGGTTTAACTTAGGACAAGTATTTAGAAAATGCTCACGTCTTCCCACACTCTATTAACATTCCCCTGTTCACTCTCCACTCCTGATACATTAACATGAATTGCTCAGCTTATTATGGATGCCCTACAATCTTATTAAAATGGTCAGGTCTCTAACAGTTAAAACACAGCCTACAAACTCCATCCTCCGGATGATAAGTATAGCACTTAGTACACTTGGGATATTGGTTCACAAATTCATTTTTAGGAGAAGCTGTTGCCATAAAACCCGCTCCTATTTTCGCCTTCTTTTTATCCCTCCACGACCCTCCAGATTTACCAATCTCTTCCACTTGACTTCCTCTTCACATTACTCTTTGACAAGGTACCACAGCTAAATTTGCTTCGTCAGTGAGTAAGATGGCTGTCAGTATTTTGCATCTGAATAGTTTGTTGCTGAGTCAAACCTTTTACCATCCCCTTAATCTCAAGCGTCAGCAAATCCTGCTATATACCATTTTAGACGTACCGACTACAGTGTCACCAGATGAGGAACCAGTTTGGGCCAGTTCATGAACCGATCAGTGTAAAGCTGCATGTTGCTCCTACCATCTTGTATTCCAAAATCATTCTCCACCTCATCCATTTCTTACTTGACAAAATTCTTCCTCCACATAACATAGCATTAAAATCATTCCAATCATACCAATTGCCGCTTCACGGCCTCTTGCCTGGATTTAAGTGTTCCACCATGTCAGTGCCTTGTTAACAAACGAACTAGCAGCATACTTCACCTTTCGATTCTCAAAACACCCACTATTGTCAAGTATATTCTCCATCTTCTCGATCCAGCAGGTAAGTGCTATCACACCTCTCTTTCTGTCATAACTCTTAGGGCCACAAAATTCCTAAATCCCTTTTAGGGAACACCCATTGTTCCCACCATTCCCATTGTTGTTGTTGTTATTTCCATTGTTGTTATTGTTGTTCCCGTTGTTGTTATTGTTATTTCCGTTGTTCACGTTGTTTGTCACTTGAGTGACGATCTGGGGAATGATATTTTGCAATTGCTGCGCAATGATGGCTGCGATGTTGGGTGGCCCATTCTCGTCGTCGTTAGTCCTTGTTCGAACCATTCTGATTAAGATAGTATTAACGCACATTATAATACACAATCATCCATTCCATCCAAGTTGCTCTAACAATCCAACCCACATCTCACTTCTTGTTATTGGTTGATTCATAAGATTATTTGTATTCTACACTAACTAAACAGCTCAAAACAGCCATAAAGTTGCTACATCAGAAACCCTTTTTGACACTTAAAACTTGCACAGTTTTTCAAAAACTAGTTATATTTGTCTAATTTTTATATACTCATAACTTCTTCGTTATAAATCCGTTTTTAGTGATTCAAGAGGCTACGAAAAGGTTGTTAAGTCTACTACGCAACCTATACTTTCACAGATTCCATCACCCTTTCTACAGTACATTTTTACAGCCATCAAAACCCGTATTTATCAACATATTACTTCCATGATTTCACTATATTTCGCCAACAAAATATTTACTACTTTTCTAAGCTTAAACCCTTGAACAAAACTAACCTAAATCAATGTATATAAGTAAAGTAACAATAGTTATAACAACAACCCATCTTAAAAGACAAAAAAACACAAAATATGAGCAAAACATCAGGAGGTTTTCCTTTTCTTTCATTTTAAACAAGATCTTTAAACACAACAAGTGTTGGTGATAAGTAAATGCAAGAATGTGTATATGTGAATGAAATGAGACGAGGAATGTGCTTACTAGAGATTGAAGAGAAGATGTTCAAGTTTTACACACAAACCAACCCAAAAGCTTAGAAAACTAACTTAAAATTATAAACCCTAACTTATACCTAAGATTTCTTCCACCTTTCTTCTTGTAAATTTCTTGAACAAAAGAAACCCTAACCTTAAAAATGTATGTATGTCGTGGCTTTTAGGGAGACAAAGAGAGAGAGAAGTGTGTTTTTGAGAGTTAACTTTTTTGTTGGTGACTGAGTATTATAAAAAGAAAAGAGAGGCGTTTCTTTGAGTAAGAGTAACTATGGTTTGAGAGTTACTAGTATTATATAGTGTCATTTTAGGTTTTGGGCTAATTGTTTACCGAAGCATAGGATGTCTAAGGAGTTGGGCTGATTTAAATACTTTATGCATTAATTCGTATAGTGGGCCTTAAAATAAGAATTCAAGATACACTTTTGCAACAATAAGATGTCATGGTTTTACACCAAAATAAAATGATAGTTTTAGTACAAATCAACGAGTAGTGTCCATGTAGTAAAATCCAATGATATGCAACCACCACGGGTAGACTCTATGAACTTTAATGCTAGCCATGCAACTAAGGACATGAGAAATACATGCTAAAATTTCAACATAAAGTTGGTGAGTTCATAGGTTTAAAGAAAGTATTTACAAGAAACAAAAGTATTTAGTGGCTACTGCTTCACTTATAGTATCATGAAAAATATTTAGTAATCAGTGACGTTCAATAAAAGTATTGTGGACCACAAGATTTTTGAGTGCATGTGACTATTATAACGAATAAAATATCAAACAAAAGTAATACTGTTACACTAAGATCTTGACAACGAAACCTTAATGAAAACAGTGTGAACCCTTGTCTGTTAGATTTGTGCCCAAAAATTTGGTGTTTTGCCAAAACACGCTAGTACTACCTCAAATGAAATGCGTCAGTTGTACCATTGATAGTTCACATTTGTCTACCCGAACGGGGGTTGTCAACCCTAATAGATCTATCCATAGCATTTGTGCTTACATAAAGTATTAACGGTTCATGATAGTGGGGACTTTATGGTAAAAGGGAAACTTAGGCAATACGTAAAAGTAAAAAGTACTTGTGTTCGTAAGTAAAAACAATCAATGTATTCTCACCTCGAGTATTGCAAAATAGTTATAAAACAATTAAAAGCGTGGCTATAAACTCACAAGGTCTTGAAAAAGTAATTGCATTGTTGTAAAATAAACGAGCATGTAAACGAGTTTGTAAACGAGCATATATTTGATTTTGTAAACAAGCAAGTAAACAGGTTTGTAAACGAGCATTTATTACCCAAAATGTTTCAAAACAAGTAAAATAGGAGTTATGAGACTCACCTTAAGCAAAGTAGTGTTTCGAGAAATAAGCAACAAGTATAAACGAGCGACAAGTCCTAAACGCGACCTAATTAAATAACAAGTCGTTTTAGACTTATGCAAATTAACTGAAATGATGCATATAAGTTTTTATAAACTTGCATCACGTGTGCATGTTTGTGTTTAAGTTTTACAAGTCAAAATGTGATTTACATCAAAGTTCAACAAATACATTTTAAGTTTCGAACACTTGAATAATGTCCATTTTGTCAAACTTTGAAAACCCGTAACTCATTCGTTTTTAACATTTTCGCTCAATTCCAACTCGTATGTAAAGTATACTAGGAGCACTACAACAATGCCTTACTGACCCTATATCTCACTCAGACTACAAAACACTCAAAAACGACCTCAAGGTAGATAGGCCAGAACTATTTTCAAAGAAATAAGCTGCCAACAGTTTTGAAAAACAGACTTTCACTCAACTTCAAGAGGTTGTAATTCCTTCGTTACTTAACCTCATGACTCGATTTTGTACTTTCTGAAAACTAGACTGTAAGGACTACAAAAAGTTTCTTAAATTTTCTTGATTCTAACTCTAAACAGCTCAAAAACAGCCATAAAATTGCTACATCATAAACCCTTTTTGACACAAACTTGCGCAGTTTTCAGAAACTAGTTATTTTTTGTCTGATTTTTAAATAGTCATAACTTCTTCGTTATAAGTATGTTTTTATTAAGTCAAGCGGCTACGGAAAGGCTGTTAAGTCTACTACGCAATCTATACTTTCACAGATTCCATCACCCTTTCTACAGTACGTTTTTACAGCCATCAAAACCCGCACTTATCCGAATATTACTTCCATGATTTCACTATATTTCGCCAACAAAATATTTACTACTTTCCTTGGCTTAAACCCTTGAACAAAACTAACCTAAATCAATATATATATATATATATATAAGTGAAGCAACAATCGTTTTAACAACAAACCATCTTAAAAGACGAAAAACACAAAATATGAGCACAACATCAGGAGGTTTTCCTTTTCTTTCATTTTAACCAAGATCTTTAAACACAACAAGTATTGGTGATAAGTAAATGCAAGAATGATGTATATGTAAATGAAATGAGATAAGGAATGTGCTCACTAAAGATTGAAGAGAAGATGTTCAGGTTTTACACACAAACCAACCCAAAAGCTTAGAAAACTAACTTAAAACTATAAACCTTAACTTATACCAAGATTTCTTCCACATTTCTTCTTGTAAATTTCTTGAACAAAAGAAACCCTAACCATAAAAATTTATGTATATCATAGGTTTTAGGGAGACAAAGAGAGAGAAGTGTGTTTTTGAGAGTTAACTTTTGTGTTGGTGACTGAGTGTTATAAAAAGAAAAGAGAGGCGTTTCTTTGTGTAAGAGTAACTATGGTTTGAGAGTTACTAGTACTATGTAGTGTCATTTTAGGTTTTGGGCTAATTGTTTACCGAAACATAAGATGTCTAAGGAGTTGGGCTAATTTAAATACTTTATGCATTAATTCGTATAGTAGGCCTTAGTATAACCCGAATTGTGTGATAGATTGCACCATTATGAGTTATATCTTTTTATTCGTAGCGTAAGTTGGTATTTTCGGATTAATAAAATCATGAGGATTAGTTAGAGACAAGTTTTATCTAACAAATAATCGGGAAAAATGTAATTAGAAAATGATTTATGTGTAAAAACTCTAGGTGAGAGTGACATGTATGATAAGTCCTTTTTTGGTCTTCCTTTGGCATGTGCTAGTGTTTTTGGTCAAATGATACCCTTGTAAAATACCATGTAAGCCGAAATATTTTTACTAGGAGGGGGAAATGAAATTTCAAATTTGGAATGTTTAAGTGTTAAAATTTTAGGGTAAAATGTAAAGGTGGTAAATTATTTGATGTTGCATGCATGCATGAGATGTTAAATGCAAAACTTAGACGGTTTATGTAAAAAT
This sequence comes from Tanacetum coccineum, assembly GCA_026074375.1. Taxonomy (NCBI): domain Eukaryota; kingdom Viridiplantae; phylum Streptophyta; class Magnoliopsida; order Asterales; family Asteraceae; genus Tanacetum; species Tanacetum coccineum. Next base: position 46,223 of record BQNB010008469.1, read on the forward strand.
CATAAATGTAAATGTACATGACTTATGTAACATGTTCATGATGTTCATAACATACTTATTATGTATATACTAAACTTAGTCTAAAGTCGGTATGCATTTAAAGACGTTTTTCATTGCACGCGGGATAACTTCTTGATTTTAGGTCAAATTGAGTACGTAAAATATTCGTAGTAAAAATAATTCAAGTTAAAGTAAAATAATTCAAGTTTATAACTAATTATTTAACCCAAAATTGCCGGTTGTCACATATTTAATGTTCAAAAGGGAAATATTCTAATGGAGAAAGTCGGCTCGAAAGACAACATCGCTGACATCCTCACCAAGCCCCTGAAACGTGAAACATTTAATTATCTTAGATTAGGGCTCAGAAAGTTAGTGGATGAAGAATAAAGCGTTTATTCAAAACTCAATTGATTTCTAAATTAAGATATTACTTATTATAAGTATGACTTAAATTTTATATTACAAATTTGATTTGTAATTAAAATCTCTAAACCAATTAACAAAGATTTCTTTGTTAACCATGCAATATTTCCATGCAAAATTCATTTTAATTTTAGCCTCCTCAATTATCCCCCATCTCATCTACCTCCAAAATCACTAATCTCTATTTTTTGGACCATAAGATTGTATGGGGCCCACACCACCTCAAACTCAAACAAAACCTAAAAAATCTACCTCATTTTCAAATTTTCAAAAAAATAAAAAATCCTCTCTTCTCCTCCTATTCCCTTCGCCAGCGAACACAACCAAGGACCAAGCCACCACCAATTTTCTTCTTTTCTTATTTCAATTCGTGTTTACTTGGTATGTCTCGATCACTTATTATTTCATATTAATTATTTTCATATTGAACTTTTATCTAATTATATATCTTTGATTTTGTTCCTCTTTAATTTGATGGTTGATTCAAAACTAGTTTTAGGCATCTTCAAACACTTTAAATTGAAAATTTAGTTGATATAAAACATGGAAAAGTCCAAAATACAAGCAAAACTATGGAAAAAAAATTCAAAATCTTTTGGAACATTAAGGTTTTCGGCTCAAAATGGGAAAAAGGGGGCACGTATTTTTTTGTGTTTCTAACCATTGATTTTTGTGTTAACTTTGCTTAACTTGTTATTTTTAATACTAGTAAAAATGGGTGATCAAAAACTAACAAGGCAATACATGAAAGCATTCCGATGATCAAAGACGGATGATTACAAGCCATTTGTGTCATGAAACTATCATGAGGGTCATGAATGTGAACTTGATTACCTCAACCTTTCAGGACTAACCGAACCATTTACTCGCTCCCTTTGCTTTTCATTTGCTCACGGTCTTCCAAAAATCATTTACCCTCGCCATATTCAAGAGTTCTATGCGAGTTATAGGTTTGACCGTGACAATCGTATCTTAAACTTCAATATGTATGGAAAAGACTATGGGAGTTTAGAGAAACTTGGAACGGTTTTAAACATATCCTCACAAGGACGATTGTTCTACACCAATGGAACCCATACCAACGAATTCAAAAGATACAACCGATATCATCCAAATGATTGCCAATACATTGATGCCTCTCTAATTCAAAACACCATTCTTAAACGCCAAGGTCGTTGTGCAAGTGCTCTATACTCTCATTGGGATGTCTTTAGTCTTAAGGATCGACTCAAATTATAGGAACATGTCTTGATAACAAATGTGTTCATCAAAATGGGTAGCAAATGTAATCTTTCGGTCATTGTTGGATATATGCTATATTGCATTGAAAGCAACACTCCTTTTAATTTTGCTTACCTTGTGGCAAATCGAATGGCGGGTTTAAAGACAAATGATCAATGGTTACCCTATGCTCGATTATTGACCTGACTATTTGAGGTTGCCAAGAGTGAACACCCTAATCAAAACCATTTCCCAAATTGCAAAGATGTCGACCCAATATTCTCCTCCTTTAACGACTCTAACTTGAATACCAGGGTGGAACATGAAGCATCATCTTCTCATGGTCAACAAATGAATCCGAAGGAACAAATTAAATTCGAAATCATTTCTTGGTTCGAGGAATCCACTTGGAATGAAGCCAAAAGGGAAATTAGCCCGAATGATGTACATGGAAAAAAAAGAAGAGAACTTAAGCTTTGTTGAAAGAATGGTTTACAAATCATACTTGTCAACCAAACGTCAACATATAGAAAGTCGAACGAAGATGGGTGTAATGAAGAACTTCGTGAAGAAATGGGCTAAGTCAATGTCTTGCAAAGACATCTAAATTATCTTGTGTGTGGTTTAAGACTTGTTGATCTCTAGAATAATTAGGATTGTGTGTGCTTGTGAACTTATCTTTAAAACTATGTATTGTAATCGTTAGACCTTATTCCATGCTATGCATAATGTTTATGTGTTCATCCATATAGCTTTGCAAAACATATCTACATGTATTATTAGAAGTGATTAATCCATGTTTGCACGCTTCCAAATGGTAAGCTAAACCATGTTGGACTTGAACATGTGTATATATTTGTTGCTTATGTTGTCTTGTGTTTGCTTGTTGCTAGTTGTAGCCAAGAACACTTCGAAGGTAATCCTTTTAACCCATGGATCCTTGCCTTGGAACAAGGGAGAGCAACTTTCTAGGGGGAGCACGTGTCATGATATCTAATCTCTACCTCTACAAAAATATCAACATTCACATGAAAGACCAAGATCCCGCCTTATCATAGGACGATTTACAAATAACTTACTCATTTCCAAACCATTTGTAGTATTTGTTAAAACCTATCAGTAAATTAGATGTGTAACATTTCCACAAACTGGGATGATGAAATATATCATGCTACAAGGTGTGAGGCTCTAGTGAGATCCAACTTTCAGGGAAACCAATTCCCTTTGGCAACTCAGGCTTCTAGAAAGTTTGTAATTTCTCCTATTCGTAGTATGAACTTCTACTAATTACATCTATTGTTCATTCTGAATTTGTCAAAAAAGGTAAAAGAAAATCCATTTAACTGATGGGGGTACCATACGGATACCTTAGTAACATTCGGCAATTTCTAAAACTTAGATGATTTGTTTTTTTTGTAGGATCTGTGAGGATGCCTGCTTCTCTTTTTGGTGTTGTTGGTTTAAAACCATCATTTGGGCGCGTACCACACCTTGGGTAAGTTTTACATAACAAAGTTACCCTTATTTATTAGTAAACATAATTATAATCAATATTTAATTATCGGTTCTTTTTCTCAGGGTTATTCCTTGGAACTTGGAATGGTTGGATACTAGCCAGGACACTCCAGGATTCTCTAATTACGTGAGTGCCCTCTATTCACAAATAAAAAATTTGTCATTTAGATGTTTAGCAATAAGAAGCAACTCATACGTAAAACGGGTTGCATTGGTCTTGATGTTGTTGTTCCATTAGGTTGCATGGGAATGGGAACTCTTTCATTACTCATCTTCTGTGAAACAAGGCACGTGATCAATGGCATTATAAGAACATATATCTGATATACAAACTCGTAAGACTATACTCGAGAGTGAAATTCTTATGGTTTTTGGCTCATTCCAAGCTCTTCTTAGTTGGTGTTAGTGTGTGAAATTGAGTAAAGGATCGACACTTTCAAAATTATTTACGTGTATGATTCATGTGTGCATTTGTTTGGATGTTTGATTTTATCAACATCAAGAAGCTGGGAAGCAAGAGAAGAATCAGATGGGTTTGCTGACAATGGATGATGGGATTGTCAATTGGGGAGAACATACTGAAGTTGAAGAGACAAATCATGCACTTATGGCTATCAGCTCAAGCAATGAGGTAACTTTGTGTTCTAAAACTTGCATTGATTCATATAATAAGCTTAAAACACTGTGTGATGAACAAATGAATCAGTTAGGTGATCAAGAAGCACAAATACTTGCCTATAGTCAAGCTGTTAAGAAACTAGAAGCTCAACTTGTTACTTTTCAAAAACAACAACTTTCTCTAAATGAAAAGCTTACATTTTAGGCTAATGAAATATATGAAAAAGAAGAAAAGCTTAAAAGATATAGGAGAATAGGAATGAAAGCTGTTAAAGAAAAGGAACAATTGCAGAAAACAATAGATTCATGGAAAGATTCTTCCAAGAATCTTTGGAGATTAATTGATTCTGGCATGAGTTCAAATAGTAAAGTTGGCTTAGGATTTGAAATACAATCAAACAATGAGGTTCTAAGTTATGAGGAGGAAATGAACTTTTCTGTTTTTAATTGTTCAAAAGAGGATTCAATTGGAAAACCTTTGTACAGTAGATTTACAAAGACTAATCAGATCCTATACAAAGACTAATGATTTTAAAGGCGTTCCACATCCCTTAAGTGGAGATTATACTCCTAAACCACAAGAGGAAATTGATGATTCTTTGTATGTTTATCATTATACGGTTGCAAATGAACGTAATACTCATAATAAACACTTAGAGAAGTTTGAGAGAAAAAATTATGTCTATTTAAGTTGAATTTTAATAAATAAATACAATAAAATAATTAAATATTATTTTATTACTTAAAAATCAAAAATCATGTTTTTAAGAAAATTTATAAGTATAAACTTTTTACGAAATTTTGACATGACTCGTACGTTTATAAAACGTTTTCCAAGGTTTCAAACCTTATTTTTAACATTTTTCACAAATTCCACACTTTTCTCGACTAAATTTCCCAAAATCTCAATTGTTAACGCTTACCAACAAACACGTTTTTTCCCAAATATCGTTTCAAATTTATCACTTCGTAAATATACATTTCCACTTTAAAAAGTCCCATCAAAATGCTCTCATAAACTACTACATATCGCTTATTGGGGCTCCTTAAGGCCCAACAAGGGGGTCCCTTAGGACATTTTATAATCCAAAAATAAATTTAAGGAAGAGTCCCCAAAACCAAGGTTCATTTACATATATAAATATATACTTATATGTAGAAATAATTCGGACCACAATAAGCCCTCCCATTAAGCCACGACTTAAATGGACTTAGTGGGCCGTGAGCCCATATGCTCAAAATTACGTATATTAAGCTTAAAATAAGCTAGTAAGCTACGTATCGCATTTGGTTACTACCATAAGCCTCAAAAATAGTCCACAACATACGCCATAACACAAAAATAATCAAAATCACTTTTCTAGTGATTTTGGGAATCCATTCGTGGCCTATAAGCCTAAATAAGCCAAGAAATAGCTTAAAAATAAGCCCGAATAAGCCATACAAGCTACTATAAAAAAATAAGCATTCTAGCATCATATATTATTCAACCATCACGACCACGACATCAAAACTACAAAAACCCTCTTTTTCCTTTTCTTTTTACACGAACCAAACACCCCCTTTTTCTTTCGTTTCGCTTCCAAAAATCAATTTTCACAACGATCAACTTGTACAACTAACATCTATGCATCAAAATAAACCCAAAAGGACAAACGAAATTTAAATTTGAAAACTTACAAGAAAATCTTCAAATTTGTAGATTTCGACACGAACCGGACAACCCAAACGTTGTTTAAATGAATAACCAAACACTAGAATCAACCCCAAATATTTATGTCTTCATGTTTTCTTGATCAAACTTCAAAAATTATAAGAGTGTGTGTGTTGTAGGTGCGGACGAACACAAGAGAGAAGGGAGAGGATATTTTTTTGATTTTGAAAATGAACTATGTGTAAAAATGAGGATAAGGAAAGCATCTTATGTACAATTTGGACAAGGTTAGCTAAAATTAAGCCACCTTGTCTCCCTAGTCTTCTTTTGACCGGCCATGGTATCCCATGGGGTCTCGGGCCTTTCTTTTCGTGTCGAGATCACTTAAATACTCGTAAAACTCAACTGTAAATTTACCCCAAAGTTAATTAGCATTTTTTATCACTTTAAAAATACTTTTCCATTAACTTAGAGTATTCACATGACATATTTTCACTTTAAACCCTTTAAAACTCAATTTGGACATTAACGGACGTGTCAGACTCGTTTTTTGGCATTTCTCAAAATTCACGGGTCAAACCACCCGGAATACACATAACACAATAATACATTCCAAAAGGGATTATTAATCACAATAAACCTTAAATCATCACATATCTCATAAAATCACCACCGTCAACACGGTATAAAAATCTGAATAAACTGACAAAAGTCAAATAGTCAAGGGACTATAAATGAAATATTCAGAACACAAAAGGGCAAAGGTTACATTCTACCCCCTTAAAAGAATTTCGTCCTAAAAATTCAACTACTAACATCACTAAACAAATGCGGGTACTTCAACTTCATCTGATCTTCACGTTCCCACGTGAATTCAGGGCCACGTTTCGAATTCCACCGAACCTTGACGATGGCAATCCTACTACGCTTCAACTTCTTAAACTCTCTTTCCAAAATTTCCACAGGCTCTTCCACAAAATTCAACTTAGCATCAACTCGAATCTCATCCAAAGGCACTTGCAGTGTTGGATCAGCCAAACACTTCTTAAGGTTCGACACATGAAACGTGTCATGAACACCATTTAATTCCTCAGGCAAATCTAATCGATAGGCCACAGGGCCTACTTTCTCAATAATCTCAAACGGTCCAACAAACCTAGGTGCTAACTTTCCCTTCTTCCCAAAGCGTACCACACCTTTCCAAGGCGACACTTTGAGCAAGACATAGTCACCTACACTAAACTCTAGAGGCTTCCTTCTCTTATCAGCATAACTTTTCTGACGATCACGCGCAGCCTTAAGTCTATCCTTAATCTGCGAGATCTTCTCAGTAGTCTCTTGCACTAACTCAGGTCCTATCAACTGACCTTCTCCAACCTCAGCCCACATAATTGGCGAACGACACTTTCTACCATACAATGCCTCAAACGGAGCACATCTCACACTAGAATGATAACTATTGTTATACGAAAACTCAACCAACGGAAGATGAACATCCCAACTTCCTCTGAAGTCCAGGACGCACGCTCTAAGCATGTCTTCCAAAGTCTGAATAGTATGCTCACTCTGACCATCGGTCTGAGGGTGATAAGCCGTACTCATGTCTAAACGAGTCCCTAATGCCTCTTGCATTGACTGCCAAAACCTCGATGTGAAATGACTATCACGATCCGATATAATCGAGATCGGCACACCATGTCTAGCAACTATCTCATTCAAATACAATCTAGCCAATCTTTCCATCTTATAATCCTCACGCATAGGTAGAAAATGAGCAGACTTAGTCAATCGGTCCACAATGACCCAGATTGTGTCATGCCCACTACTAGTCCTAGGCAACTTAGTCACAAAATCCATAGCTATCCCTTCCCATTTCCATACGAGAATCTCAGGTTGCTGGAGCAAGCCAGATGGCCTTTGATGCTCAGCCTTAACCTTCAGACAAGTCAAACACTTACTAACATATTCAGCTATATCCTTTTTCATTCCAGGCCACCAATACCTATCTCTCAAATCATAATACATCTTATCAGCTCCTGGGTGTACAAAGTACTTTGACTTATGGGCTTCATCCATTATCAGGGTTCTCACCTCACCCTTCAAAGGTACCCATATTTGATCCAGGTAGTACAAAGTTCCATCACTTCTCTGTTCTATCATCTCATCTAAACCTTTCTGCAATACTACAAACTCATCCACAGCCTCCTTCTGAGCCGCCAGTATCCTATCTTTGATACTCGACTGAAGGATCATATTCATAGCTCTAACTCTCTTAGGCTTTACTCTTTCCTTCCTACTTAGGGCATCAGCCACCACATTCGCCTTACCAGGATGGTAGCGAATTTCATAGTCATAATCACTAAACAACTCTATCCAGCGACGCTGTCGCATATTCAACTCTTTCTGACTAAAGATATGCTGAAGACTCTTATGGTCCGTATAGATGACACTCTTTGTCCCATACAGATAATGTCTCCAGATCTTAAGTGCAAACACAACCGCACCCAACTCTAAATCATGGGTAGTATAATTCTTCTCATGAATTTTCAACTGCCTAGACGCATAGGCTATCACTTTACCTCTTTGCATTAACACACAACCTAGTCCTATCCCGGACGCATCACAATATACCACAAAGTCTTCCGGTCCATCAGGGAGAGCTAGAACAGGCGCATTACACAACTTATCCTTCAAGGTCTGAAATGCTAATTCCTATTCCTCACCCCAGTCGAAAGTGTTACTATTCTGGGTCAAGATAGTAAGAGACTTAGATATCTTAGAAAAGTTCTTAATGAACCTATGGTAATATCCAGCCAATCTTAAGAATGAACGAACCTCATTCGGAGTTCTAGGGGCTTTCCAATTCTTAACAGCTTCAATCTTACTAGGGTCTACATGAATCCCATTACCATTTATCACATGCCCAAGAAACTGTACTTTTCTTAGCCAGAATTCACACTTAGAAAACTTAGCATACAGTTTCTCCTTTTTGAGCAGTTCCAAGACTAACCTTAAGTGTTCTACATGCTTCTCTTGAGTCTTAGAGTAGATTAAGATATCAACTATAAACACTATCATAAACTTATCAAGATACGGCCTATAAACTCTATTCATCAAATCCATAAATATTGCTGGTGCATTAGTTAGACCAAAGGGCATTACAGTGAACTCGAAATGTCCATAACGAGTTCTAAAAGCAGTCTTTGGAATGTCATCCTCATGCACTCTCAGCTGATGATATCTAGACCTAAGATCTATCTTTGAGAAAAATTGCGACCCTTATAGTTGATCAAATAGATCATCAATTCTAGGAAGCGAATAATGATTCTTAACAGTTAACTTGTTCAATTCTTTATAATCAATGCACATCCTAAAAGAACCATCCTTCTTCTTAACGAACAATACTGGCGCTCCCCAAGGCGATGAGCTTGGTCGAATGAAACCTTTGTCTTCGAGTTCCTTGAGTTGTCCCGACAACTCCTCCAATTCAGAAGGTGCCAAACGATAAGGAGACTTTGCTACCGGCGTTGCTCTAGGGATTAACTCAATTCGAAACATAATTTCATGAGTAAGCGGTAGTCCAGATAGATCATCCGGGAATACCTTAGGAAAATCTCTTACCACAACAATCTTTTCTTGTTTATTAACACCCATGCAAATCTCGCTTTCTCTTCCGGTCTCTCTCCTACTACTCTAAGTACCTTGCCATTCGATAGTGGTATCCTCACTACCTTCTAATGGAAAATTATTTCAGCCTTATAATTAGATAACCAGTCCATACCTATAATCACATCAAAACTCCCATGTCCAAAAGGTATCAAGTCAATGTCAAAGACATGACCTTTGATTTCCAGTTTACAACCCTTAATAACCTTATCAATCTCTATTAGCTGCCCGCTAGCTATCTCAATCTCATATTTGAAACCTAAATCGCTGGGCTCTAAGCCTAACAGAGGTATAAAGGTAGTGGAAACAAAGCTATAATCGGCACCAGAGTCAAACAAGGTAGTGGCAAAAAGATTGTTCAAAGTAAACAATGCCGTCACAATGTTCGGATCCTGGTGAGCTTCCTCTGCTCCCAACATGAATGCCCTACCCCTAGCCTTGTTCCCTTGGTTTCCACGACCCTGACCCCCGTTATTAGCAGCAACTTGATTTGGACGATTTTCTCTCGGTCCTTGTGCTCTATTTTACCTAGGGCAAACTGGCCTGATATGGTCGGTACTACCACACTCATAATGTGCCCTAACAATTGGGTTTCTAGCATTGATAGGATTCACATTCCTTGACACACTTCTACAATCCCTTGCCAAATAACCCGGGCGGTTACAGTTGTAGCATATGCGACAAAGCCCACCGGGTGCGTGGAAGGAGTTGCAGATGGTACACTTGGGCCAAGTACCCGTATTCTCTCTTCCTACAGGGTTTACAGTTGTAGCAAAAGCATTCGACAGACTGCTACTGCCAATACTATAGCTGATGGGACTTTAGAAATACATGCAACTATTGATACCACATGGTACACAATCACTGAGGCATCTATTAGAGATAAGCTTCAATTAGCAGATGCCACAGGGATTACAATGTTGCCAAATGATGAAATTTTTGAGGGGATGGGCAAGATGGGTATCCTACTAAATGGAACTTTTCACCTTTGGAAAGCATTTTCACACCCAAATGGAGATATTTAGTCCACCATCTTTTTGCCTGTAAATCTCTAAAAGTGGGTGGATGGGAATCAATTTGGTAGAATATTGCTACTGCTTTGATTGGACTATCCACCTAGTAGAGTTTATAATTTTTTCAAAACTTATTTTTGATGTAAGGTGGCATATTTGAAAAGCAGACAAAGTTTTTGATGTATCCTCGTTTTCTTCAACAAAATTTAGGATATTCAAACAAAAACAAACACCTTATCAAGCTATGACCCGACAAAATGATTGTTATGGGAATTTGAAAAGGGGTTTTAGAGGAGCACCAAGACCCTTGTTGCCTGCTATGTTCCTTGTTGCTTCTACTAATCCAAATACAGGTCATGAACATCATGTTGTGGCTCAATCTCAACCATCATCATCCACACTTCCAGCACCATCTACATCATCACCACTAGTACAAACTCCACCACCTACATCTACACCTACACCTATCCCTGCATCCATACCTACACCTACACCTATCCTTACACCTACACCTATGCTTGAAACTGAACTTAAACCACTTGATCACATGTTTGAGGAGCCATCTCCTGCCCACCAACACTTCTCACCCCCACAAGAACAGGCCCAAGGATAAATGACTGTGGATGATTTACTTCGAGTAGTTCCTCAGTTGATATCAAGAATTGACAGCCTGGAAACAGATCTCAAACAAACCAAGCTGACAATGGGGAATGCTATTGTGAAGTTGGTCAAGAAGGTAAAGAAGCTGGAAGGGTTTCTGAAAAGGAGAAATGTGATTTTATCAGATTCTGAAGAGGAAGAACCCGAGGCTCAGGGGAGGAAAAGTCAAGATGATCCTCTAGTTTCTTTAGTACAAGGGCTGGTTAATCCTTCTATGACTACTGTAAATTCTTCAGGGTAGGAACAAGAGGAAGACTTAAGTCCTAATACACTGAAGCAGCTAAACTTCTCACCAGGGTTGCCTCTCTACAGCCAAAGTCCATAGATAAGGAAGAGATATAAGAAAGGAAAGAACTAAGGGAAAGAAGGTTATCACAAGCTTGGATTTTCAAGAAGAAGTTGATACTGGTGCTAAAGGAGTTTAATACTGTGAAGGAGTTTAATACTGTTAGTTTAAAGTTAATTACTGTAAGTGGGCCAAGTTAGTACTGTACAGTATTAACAAGTCTATTCCTCACCATATAAAGGTCAAAGAGAGGAAAGGCACATACGATCATTGAAGAAGCTCTAAGAAGTCTAAGGAACAATCTACAGGAGAAGCTAGCTGCTAAAGCAATCAGTTGATACTTTACAGAAAGAAGAGGAGGCTAAACAAGTACACTTGGATTCACTCTTAGCACAAAGAATTGCAGAAGAAGAAGAATTGAATGAGCAACAAAAGAAAAGAAGAGCTCAAGTTCAATTTGAAGCTCATCCCCCCCCCACCGCATTAGCACTAGATGGCAGATTGGGATTAAATTGAGCAAAATTGTAGCTAATGCAGAATTGTCAAAAAGTATGCTAGGAAGTGACTACAGAGGAGGAAATTTTGCAAAGAAGATTTGATCTAGTAAATCAAAGAAGAAATATTTTTGTCCAGAGAAAAAGAAAAAGGGGGCCGCAAGAGCTAAAAGAAATAAGCCCATGACCCAATCACAGCTGAGAACATATATGATGAATTATTTGAAGAATCAGGGGACATGGAAGTTATCTCAGCTGAAGAATTTAAGTTTTGAAGAAGTTAAAGAAGAATTTGATAAGCTGGTGAAACAGGTTGAATCTTTTGCACCAATAAACTTTGAAGCCACTAAACTAGTTTGAAATGATTTTTGGTGAAGAACTTCAGAGACAAAGACTTCAAAAAGACTGAAGAGTTATTAAAGCAAAGATGATGAGCCAACCAAGAAGTCTGGAAAGAGGAGAAAACAGATGGCAAGGAAAGGATTGCATACAGACCTTGATAAGGATGATTCTGAAGATTCAGATGAAGTTAGTGAACAAGATGATTCTGTCTCAAGTACTAAAATTCCTATTAATCCTGTTCCTGTTAGCTATGAAATACACTTAGTATAGCTACCTATTAAGATCTCAAGCAAGGAGAAAAAGGAGTGAACCAAATATGTCAGGAAAGATGAACTGATATAGTGTATCATTAATTTGGTGCTAAGCTAAAGGAAATATCTAAGATTGATCTTACTTGAGTTATTAGGATTGTCATGAATAGACATGGGATGATGAACCAAGGATTAAGCTAGAGAAGGGTATTTAAGAATATTAAAAGAAAATGTTTTAGGACCCCTTAGTATAGATTCTATCTAGAGTGCATTAGGTCAGCAAAGGATCATAAGTTAGAGATATTATGATACCTGTAGAGTACATTGTTTGAACTTGGAGTCAATGGATATATATATGTTAATTGAAAGAAAATATCCTCTATCTGCTGAGATATGCAAAGCTATGCTAGATAAGAAACTTCAAGGAGGAAAACCAGATGAGGATTGCTACAAAATGTTGAAAATGATGGAAAAGCAAGCTGGTATAGGAAGTATGAAGTGATGATTAGAAGTCCTAGATGGAGGAAGAGAAGTATAAAACTTGGGTGGAGGATGCTATGCACTAACATTACAAAATGGTATCATCCACCATGTCTAACAGACAAAAGACTGGCTAGTCCCCGGAGCAAACAGCTCTTGTAAAGACCTTCTCAAATCTTTTATGGTTGACAACTTGCCAATAAGTTGTATGGTTTTCAACTCACCAATCTAAGTTAAGTGAAAGAGATTGGGCTAGCCATAAGTTAATGTTTGTGGTAAAGGCGTGGAAAAACTATAACTAGTCCATAAGGATTATGGCTTATGTGTAAAGACAAAATTGAAAATCCATATTAATGGTTGACACTTTTACTAAATAAGTGGATGGTATATCAACTCACCAAGATATTCATGTACACAGAGTTGACTGGTCATCAGTCCACCATGTAAAATTACCTTTTCTAGGTGCCAAAGGATTGTACTAGCCTGATCAAACGCTACAGGTTAAAGGCATATCAAATCCGTTTATGGCTGTAATGGTTATGCCAAAAACCATATGGTATCAACACACCTAAGTTTTGATGTACTGAGAGTTGAAATGTTTTTCAATCAACCATGGACATGCCCCTTACGGTGGCCAAAGGAACTGACTACCCAGAAGTTGAATGGCTAACTGTAAAGAAGACATCAAATCCATTTAACACACCTGGAAGTGATGAGAATAGCCTGAAACTATAGGATTTGATGTACATATAGTCAAATGTTGATGATATAAAGGGTTGCTGAAGAGCTTTGAAGAATAGTTATTGCAAAGATCAAAAGAGATGATTTGAAGTATTGCAGATCAAGAATAATTCAATAAATTCTATTACAACATCCTCCAAGAAGCCGCAAATATGTTAAAAAGTGAAGATCAGGAAATATATTAAAGAACCTTGAATGTTCACAAGTGAAGATCAAGTTAGGGGAGGATTGTTGGGAAATAGATTTATAAAAGACTTAATACTGGTTGTATAACAGTTAAGTCTGGTAGTATTAGTTAGTTCTGGCAGTACTAAGTTAAGTCTGGCAGTACTAAAGTTAGTACTCGTAGAATAGCAGTACTATAGTTAGTACTGGTCATATTTAGTTAAGTCTGTATATAGTTAAGTTTGTTTATGTAACAGAATAGTAATAATTATCTTAGAGATATCTTATGAGACAATCTTAGGAAAAGAATTATTATCTTTCACACGTTTGTAAAGCCCATTAGGGTTTTCCTTGGTGTATAAAAGGAACCCTACGGCAACAATGTTATGTACGTGAATGAAATATCAATAGTAAGCATTAAGAGCTTAATAGAAATCAATGAGCAAATTAGTATTATTGTTCTTCTTAATTCTTGTGTTAAGATTCGCAATAACACTTGATATTCATAGTCATGTCTCTCACTATAGTTGGAATTGGATTTATTCAAGTAGCTAACGTCTTACAAAGGCTATATAGATCCTAAACCAAGGACCTACACACTAGATCTAGTTTAATGATAGGTCGCATATTCAAACACATAAACAAGTATGAGGTGATAAACATAATTAACAATCAACGATAAATTAAGAAATCGATTTTTAAAATAAACCAAACATTGAACTTTTATTAAGATGGCTAATACCCAAGGGTATTAGCTCACAACCATTGTAATTATACAAGCGTAATCAAACAATGAAAATCGAATGATTAAGAGAGTAAAAATTACACGATGTCTTCTATGGATTTGTGATCAATGTTTGAGACCTGGTGGCTGATCTTCTCTTTTAAAATTCGTCTTTAGTGAGTATGGTATAAAGAATATGATATTGCACACTGAAAACTCATTTTTGAGTCTTCTATTTATAGTGTCTGAAAAAGACTTGATACGCCGTATCCAGCAAGGTCGATAAGGCGTATTGGGCTGGATTCCTTGGAGTGCGCGCTACATTCGTAATAAATCTTTGATATCATTACTAATTTACTTGATTTACCGTATCTTCGAATAGTTATCTTCATGGATACGGCATATGTAGATCAGAGTGAATACGCCATATTAAGAATTAGTCAAACGCGTTTTCTTGTGAAGTCTTGGCGCAGATACGCCGTATCTCTTTAGTTGGATACGGCGTATTGGTGAAATTTCAGCAATCTTCAAATATCTTCGTTTTAGCTCTAATTTATGCGCCTTTTAGCCCGTCTTTACAAAACACTCCTAAATTACTGCATTTATCAACTTTGAAGCAATTAAGTACCAAATAATGCAATAATTATATAAAAGTGGGCAAAACCGATGGGATGAATGATATAATAAAGTGATGTTATTTGATGTCATCAAATACCCCCCACTTGAATCATACTTGTCCTCAAGTAGACTTTAAAAAAGTTTCGGTTTATGAAAATGTGTCCTCACCGAAGTTGAGGATTTCCCGTTTAAGCATCGTTTGTCCTAATCACCTGTACATAACCAAGCTCCTCATGAAATATGGAAATAAAAACACTCAGATCACTTAACTAATCTAGGGTACAACATTTAAGTAGTACGCTTAATTGCTCGGTCATGATTAGCTTCGTATCATAGGCTTGGCAATGATACACATCTCCACCGTTAAAGCTAAGGAAGAACATGACAAAAGCTAAATTAGGTTAAGAAGGCTTACAGTTAACCATTCAACAATATTTCACCATAAGTACCACACCAACAAGGCAGTTGTATCATACATATACGGCCGTAATGACGGAATAGACATATACAATCCGAACACATCCCTGTTCGTGTTTAACCAGCGGTTAGGATGAAGAATGATATAAGGTAGGGAGCTTCTAACTTTCACCAAAAGTCATCATCCAACAAGGCAACTGAGACATGCATACATGGCCGTAACGACGGAATAGACATGCATGCTCGAACAAGTCCTCGTTCGAGTAGACACTAAGGTTAGTTGCTAGGAAAGGGAAGTAAAATAGGTGTTAAGTAAAATTCATGAACAAATAGATTAAGCCAACAAATAAGGTACGGTTGCTAGTAACTTTCCCCTGACCGTTCCATGACAAAGACTCGAACATATAGACAAACGCCTCGATCACAGAAATGAAAAAGACAACCTAAGTTGGCGTTCCCATAACGGTCAACTTCCCTTACATCCCGCTCTTACATACTTTTACATAAGTGGTGATATCGGCCACTTTTTACAAGACTTTACATCGTTGATTTTTGTAACGTATCAATGAATAATCGATCCTTCCAAGTAATTCCTTCAGTATAAACTTCTTTTGAACCAACTATTTTTCTTCCATCTTTTTTAAACAATACATCATAAATCTCGGTTTGGTTTCACCGTCTTCACTATCATAATTCATCCGGATAATCTTTTCCTTGTAAAACTTCTTCTTCGGACATGATTCATAATCGCGAAAGTAGCGAAACTTACGAGCTACATATTTTTCCCATTGCATTGTGCAATTTCCCGACCATTACAGAGATAGAAAAATTTCACTTTGACACAGGAAATACAAGACTTTACACGAAAGCAACTAGCAACATTGGTAAAATAGGCTTAATCTACATGGTAGGCTAAGGTGCAAAGGTGTAACGAAACATATAATATGGTGTAGAAAAAGAAAGGAATGGCTCAACAGGTTGTTCTAGGGGATTTTACTCTAAAAATGAGAGTAATCAAGAGTTACACAGGGAGTTTAACTAACCAGTATGGATAGTTAATTTTACGACATTTAGGCTATTTGGTTAAATCCTAGAAATTTATTAGTTGAACATGTTCTTTCATCTAAATCTATAGTACTAATCATGGCGGTCTCGAGTGATATACCAGGCCAAGTTTTAAAGTCCACTACATCACCGACACACTCATAATTTTGTGGAATTTTAGTAGACAGTTGGAAACGGAATAGGCTTAATTCTCACAATATGTATCAAGGGTTATAGTGCGCTAGGTAATGTAACTAGTGATTTTTACAAAAGTCATGCTAAATTTCTTTTAAAATTTTGGCCATTTTTAAGCACTTTACATGTTATTTTGTAAAAAAAAGACAAGTACGTTCTAATTCTCCATCCCCCACTTAAATTATACAACGTCCTTGTTGTATAGATAAAAAGACAATAATAAGGAAGAGTAGAATTAGAACGGAAAACTCAGTTGATGTTTTCTACGTGAAAATTCTCAAGATGATCCTTGAGCAAAACGTGTGTTGTACCTAGGGCTTTACAAGCCCGGAAAGTTCAACACATGTCCTTTTCCATATACCGATATCATAGTTTCAGCAAGGTCTTGTATAAAAGATTAGAAGACAAGTGCAAATTCTATCTCGCTATATTGGTACAAGAAAACAATTAAACACACAACTATACAGGGATCAATACGATGTATCCCAAACCCTAGGATACACCGTATTATTCATGTAGAAACAATTAAATTACTGAAAATTAAATATTAAGTTTTAAAAACTGATAACGTCCAGACATCTCTATACGCCGTATCCAGAGGGGTTCGATACGTCGTATAGAGTGTCTGGGAAGACAGACTCATGCAGCAAACAATTAAAATGAGACAAATAATTAAAATGACCGGGTTGTCTCCCGGGAAGCACTTTTGTTTTAGCTGGTGTTTAAGTTCGACCTTTTTCTCTGTGTCTTATGGTTTCAAGATTTTGAACCTGTAATTAATCAATGAGTCGTGTTATTGAACTTACTACCAGTCTTGATTCTATCACACACAAATAAACCGATCATCAAATAATATACATCAAAAGGAAATCGGTAAGTAAAGTGTCATAAGTGTAATGTACAGTACATATCAACAAAAGATAATAGCATTAAGGGAAAGAGATCAAGGGTCGGGCTGAGCATCAGTATGAGGGGCTGCAGAGGTGCTAGCATCACCTGTCCTCGGTCTGACACACATCTGGAAGGACAACCATGAGCTACCTACGAGTGTGCTGTCGAATGGCTGATAAGTTTGGCCGCTGGCGTCCATAAGCTGTATCATGCAGGTGATCAGCCAGGTAGAGACTCTAGACTGCTCCGTGGTAAAGCTCTCGACAACTCCTCGCAAGCCTACGACATCACGCCGTAAGTCGTGCACCTCCTCCCCGACTCTGTCTATCCTCTATGACATAGTCCAGGACTGGGGAGCTGGTGGAGGTGGTGGAGGTACCTGTGCTGGTGTTGGTGCTGGTACTGGTACTGGAATCTCCTGAGCACCCTCCTCGGCTGCCAGACCAGCCTCATCTGCCTCATAGGCACCAGCCGCAGCACCATGCTGCCTCTCTGGTCCATGGGCTACCCAAGCCCAGGTGTCATCGTACCTCGTGCAGATGTTGAGCCTCCCAAGCTTATGTAAATCAATCAACGGGAGCTCTCAGGTGACTACCTGCAACCCTCTTAATCCCTTGTCACTGACAAGCCCAAAATGCATAGCTAAATGCCTAATAAAGTGCCCTCCTGACATCCTAGCCCTGCTCTTCTTCCCCTCCGTATGCCTAAACAAATACTGTGCTAACAGATGTGGGACGTTAGTAGTCCCACGGTCCATGCTGCGGAGGTAGAAGAGATCAATACCGGTCACCTTCTCATGTGCCTGCCCCCTACCAGAAATACTATAAGCAATCATCATGTGGCATAGCCTCCTCACAGGCTCTCGAATAAGAACATAATGTTAGGAATTATATTTGAGTTGATAAAGAAAAAATAATGAATGAAACAAGATGGAAACAAGAAGGACCAAAGTCGTCATTGTAGAAGTCTTCAAAAGATAAGAATTGGAAGATTCTCTCAGATTTGGTCAAAGATAAAGATAATGATTTGGTCAAAGATAAGAACAAGAACAAGATTTGGTCAAAGATAATTAATTTTATCATTATTATCTTTATTAGTTTCCATGTAAACCTTGACTCCTTATACTATAAAAGGAGGTCTAATGTAATAAAAAAAGTTTAATATCCATCGATAGTAGAACTCTCCAAGAGTAGTTCTAATTGTGTAGCATATTAGTTTATGTAATAGTTCATAGTCGACTGATTAAAGTCGAATAGTTTATAGTTTATTAGTTTATGAATAAAAACCTTGTTCATAACATTGTTGTTCTTATTTGTTATTCCGCTGCGTGATCAATGTTATGATATCCTAGATGGGCAAAACGATCTATGAAGCCTACAATTAGGTTTCAACAATTGGTATCAGAGCGGGTTGCTCTTGATATCTAGTTCAAGGTTTTATGGTAGAAGAATGAAGAAGAAACCTAAACACATACGCGCTTGGATCTTGAACGATGATGATGTTTTATGGCTTCATTTTAGGAGATTTTTTGAAAAACATTGATTATTACTTATTTGATGTTTAAAGTTGATTTTCACAGGTTATTGCGTGTTCTTTATCATACTTTAAAGGATGGTCACCTTTAAGATAACATGTTCATGATAATATATGCGGTTACGAGACTAGAGAGAATCTAGCCAAGAGTTGTACGATCTAACCTATGATGCTGTACTACGTACATTTGCTACCTACTTTAAGGAGTTTACGTTTATTGTGCCCAGATGTCTCATTTAATAGAGGCATGAGGATTTTGTCAAGAGACCTAGGTCTACTTATAAATATTTATGAACTCGACATCATGTGGATACACAGTATAAAAGACACTAAGTTTATGTGGAAAATTCAACTTCTTCAACAAATTCGAATTAATTTGTTTTCATCATCATTGCTAATTTGCAGGCTTGGAGCCTACTAAGTCCATGATTCAAGAGATGGTAAACATGTTAAGGGGAAGCTTATTGTTTATTACCATCTACTTGCACTCCTACTTTGATTATAACAAAAAGGTGAAGAATTTTACATTCGTTATATTAACTTCAAAGGAAGTTCATGCTTATTGGGTTTGCCATGATCCACTAGGGGAAGATTATTAGGATATATTTGAGTTTATAAAGACAAAATAATGAATGAAACAAGATGGAAACAAGAAGACCAAAGTCGTCATTGTAGAAGTCTCAAAATATAAGAAGTGGAAGATCGCTCAAATTGTTCAAAGATAAAAACAAGAACAAGAATTGTTCCAAAGATAATTAAATATATCGATTATTATCTTTATTAGTTTTTCCATGTAAACCTTGACTCCTTATACTAAAGAAAGGGTCTAATGTATGATTTTAATTATCCATCAAGTTAGATCTCTCCAATGAGAGTCTAATAGTTACTTATTAGTTTAAGAATAGTTCATAGTCCCGACTGATTAAAAGGCAATAGTTAATATTTATTAGTTTATGAATAAAAAACTTGTTCATAACGTTGTTGTTCT
The DNA here is from genome assembly GCA_026074375.1 of Tanacetum coccineum. Taxonomy (NCBI): domain Eukaryota; kingdom Viridiplantae; phylum Streptophyta; class Magnoliopsida; order Asterales; family Asteraceae; genus Tanacetum; species Tanacetum coccineum. The sequence continues at coordinate 66,165 of BQNB010008469.1, forward strand.
TATTTGCTATTCCGCTGCGTGATCAATGTTATGATATTCTAGATGGGCAAAACGATCTATGAAGCCTACAATTAGGTTTCAATATATAAGAAGGGGCGGGACCCAAGAAGTCTCTGTCAGACGAGATCTCCATCCAATAATCCCTAAGATCCCCCTTGTCGGGGATCAATCTATCACTGCCATCCTAGTAGGCTCCAAACCCAGCCTCTGCCATCTCCTGCTCCATGTGTAACCCCAACGCCAAGATAAACTTTCTCTACGTCATCCTCCTCCTAACACCTCCCAACTGAAAACACAGCGTATTCTCAACATCCAATCCCATCTCTGTATCCCTCATCCTACAAGTACTAAGAAACTCCAGAATAAAATATCAGGCCAAAGGTGCTCGGATCCCTAATAGTCTCCTCCAAGCATGACTCACAAACACCTGTTACCCCTCTCCAGAATACACCATCCTCAATCTCACAGCCAAATCCTGCCTCATCTCGAGGGTCAGACCCTCAAAATCTAATACATAAACCTGATTAACCGGTCTGCTCCATATCGTCTTGAGCCTCTGCTCGTAACTATGCTTAATCCCCTCAGTGTACTCCTGAATCTGGTATCTAAGCCATGGGTGTCTCTGACAGCAGCTGGTAATGGTGTCATATCTGAAAAATTACCTAAATCAGTAATCATTATGTGTGAGGTATAATACGACGTATTTATAGAAGGATACGCCGTATGTAAGGGTCTGAGTTGAATATGCCGTATGTCTTTGAAAGGATATGGCGTATGGGAGTTAAAGTATAGTCCAGTATATCAGGTCAATACGGCGTATCCAATTAACTGAATACGGCGTATTGAGGTGTAAAATTTGGGTAAAAATGGATGCAATACGCCGTATTCAATGAGGTTGAATACGCCGCATTGCTTCTGCAGTTTAAAATCAAAAAGGGGTTTCCCTCATTTTACCCATTTATACCCCAATCTTATTATCAACGCATTGTTTTACTGAGTCTAATATCTAAAAGGAGGGGGGAAACATATCTTAGTCATATAAACCTTAACTCTAATTCATTATCAAAAAAAGAAAGAAGGGAATAGAATGAATCATTACCGTTTGATTAAATAAGCAGGAGATGTATAGAAACATGGGTGATTTTTGAAATCAAAGTCCGCGGTGATTTTTTTATTGTGAGTAAAAAGTGTGTGTGAAAACGATCCAAACATACAAATACAATGTATTTTTGGTACGTTTTTAGTCATTTAAGTTCGCTTAATATGAAAAATGGTATGTGTAATTAAACACATATCAACCACCAGTACTAACTACTTTGCATAATTTTCATTAGTATTACCAACAGCACTAAGTTATGCTTGATAGCACTAATATATACCTGAGCAGCAGTAACTCTAAGAATATCTTGAAGTCTTTTAAACCCAACATCATACCTTTAACTCATTACAAAGACCATTGTCTTATTTCCAAGACTTTATCTCGTTATCAACGCTTTATCTCATATTATGGTTGTGTGGTAATTACGCAAAAATGACTCAAAAACACTTGGGAAAAGTGCGACATCAATAATATAAAGCTCAAACACCTCAAATTGTTGAACGATACAATCGACCAAAATACTCCGCGGAAATCCGACGGAAAGAAATGAGTAAAAACTCAAAAGCCAAAGATAAATAATCCATATTTTCGTAATCGTTACAATATATATATATATATATATATATATATACTAGTTGCAAAGCCCGCCCGATGAGCGGGCTTGCCTTGTGAGTATCCAAGGAATATATTAAGTAACGGCTAATCAATTACAAAAATTATAAAATATTTATAGAGTGAATAAAGAACAAAAACAAATGATTGATAATCCGATATTGAGGAAATAAAAATTAATAAAGTATTTGTCATTACAAACGATATGCTTTTAGTGCAAATGTGAAACAAAGTTTCTTTATACACAACGTTTGTCGTTGAATTTATGTATTTACCATCTCTATCACAACATAGAATCTTCAACCCCTGCCTCATCCTTGAGACAACAACATATAGTTGCCCATGAGAGAAAATCGGCCTCAGAAAGGCGGGTTTGTTTTGTGAATATCGTTTACAAAAAATTAAGTAAAGGTGAATCAATAATAAAAAAGAAATATTTATTGAATGCATGAACAACGAAAAGAAATGAATGCTCATTCGATATGAGAAACTATAATTTATTAAAGTATTCGCAAGATCAAATTATATGTTGTTAGGTCAAAATTGCACACATAGTAGACTTTGTTTTAATTTATAGATTGTTAGTAAGATTATACTAACTCTTTTAAGAATGGGTAAAATAGTACATACAAACACCACATTTAGAGAATAAATAAATTGAGTAAACAACTAGAGCTTTGCAAAAATTTATACCTAAACAAATAGAGCTTTGCAGAATTTTATATATCGTCATATGTTAATGCCTTATATGAGGAAGGTGGAAGACTGAATTTCGGCCCGTATCCGATCTTGGTTAATTGGAGGTATAGATTTTCACCCAACATCTGAAACATTCAAAAAAGCATCACTATTATTTTGAAAATAGGCGTAACGGTAAATAGCAAGACATGCATTGTTAAGGATTTAACATTAACATACCGTCCTTTGTTGTTCGGGTAGGGCATTAGCAAAAGCAGAAGTTAATGATGTAATGGGCATTGGTTGTTGCATAGCAACAACAACAGCATTCCTGTTCTCATATTTCCATCTCACACGTTCCTGATAACCCTGGTACATATTTGTTACAAATCAAGTTAAAGTATTAAAAACACAAAACAAAGAAGAGTGTATGTAGAACTTTGAGCGACAGTTTGCTTTAGATTGTATTTTATGTAGAAAGAACATAATAAAAAGGTAAATTCAACCATTAGTTACTATTCATCAATTACCAGATAAAGGATTATAATATATGGATAATTTTAAGAATGAGGCTAAAAATTTAGAGTCCATAAAGTAAGAAGTGAAAAAATTACAACGATTAAAATAAAAATAGTCTGCTTTAGATTGTGTTTTATCTTACATGGGTCAAGTTAAATAATTAGCTAAATAGATATTGTCCATGGGATGTTGTACTCACAAGCATACAACACGTAGATCAGTCTTTTTTATGGTTTAGATTCTTATTGTACACCTAACCAAGGCATTGGTGGTTACTTATATTTTTTTTACTCATGAATAAATTGTTTGCGGGTTATGAAGTGTAGAACGAAATTGCTCATTTAAGACAAACACATAAGATATTTATAAGATGTTCACAATCTCGTTAAATGTTGATGACCATTATAGACCCACCAATAACATAATGTCCAAAAACCACTATCGCATGTAGTCATGTACTATTTTCTTTGATTATAGTAACTATTGAGCTAACAAAACGTTTTTAGATGACTAAAAGTACTAAAGATCGCCCTTCACACCAGCAATTCAGCAAGAAGTGTGTGCCACCAACCACATGTGCAACTCTTGGGATACGTCCTTCTAAATCAATTTGAGATGGAATGTTGTGGTCTATTATATCTCCCAGACCAAGCTAAAATGTTAGGCTCTATAGCACAACAATACACACACTTGACATGTTTATAACATACCATCCGGATATGAATGATACATTTGCATATTATCTATAAATAATACTACATTGATCGAAAAAGAAAATATGCAGAAACACATATAAGAAGTTGCATTACAGGTGTTAAAACAAAATATGCAGAATAACAAATATAAGAACTACATGTAGTGGCGGATTAATAGAGGGCCAATCATTATCAGGAGAAGCATTGTATTCAGGAAAATCATTAAGACTAATACACTGTTTAGATAGGTTTGGAGTGGTATAACCCTTGTTTTGTGGTATGCCCATTTTAACAATGTCATCCATTGACTTTTGACCAGGAGCACTTGACCAAACAGATTGATATCTAAAATATGGTTGTGAAACTTATATAGCATCAATTGTGCTATAATTTGATGGTCGATAAGTCACTGTTTACAGGAAAATCAATGATAAAATGTTAAAATTAAATAGTTAAAGCAAACAATCAACATAACTGGTTATTATTAATCCCAACAAAGAAATGTCCTGCCAAAATATTGAGCTTGTACCCGAATGTAAAAAAAGCAAGGAGACACAACTCAACATTTGCATAACGATGATAGATAATGAAACTAACCCAAAATGAATACAAAAGTTATTTAAATTGCTAAATGGATACCAATATAGAGAAAATAGTTCCACAGAGATGAAGGTTTAACATGTAGTTCCTAAAAATTAGAAGAAACTTAGCAATTGGCACACATGATTTTTTCAACATACCATAAAAAAGTGTCCTTTACATCTCTTCAACATGCGAGGGAGCTGCAGACGTGTAAGAGATATGGGGCCCATTACATTTCCAGCGAGTGTAGCCTAGTTTCCAAACAAAGAAAGTAAATATATTAGATTCAAGCTCGCTTACTTCAAAAGAACGATATGGACAATATACAGAACAGTTGCCCAAGTGCCATGCTAAGAAAATACCTATAGACTTGATGCGGGTACATCAAGTGTTGTTGATTTCTGCAATAAGAAACAGACCCAAAAAGGAGCAGTGTATTAGCAGTTGAGGTGAGTCCTTGTTATAAGTGGTAGGATGGAAATCTAAAAGGCCAAGCGAGTTTGGTAGCGGGTCACCTATGCTGATTAGGCGCAACATTTGTCGAGTTTTTAAACTCTCTTATGAATAATTAGTAAGACCACAAAATCTATATTGTTTCATTGGAAATATAAATAAAAGATGACTAATGAGATTTTATACATTAAGAATATGCATTGAGCAATTTTTTGACGCGTTTGACTTGTCACCTTCTAAGTTAATATTATTGAGTTACCTTACAAAGATAGATAGAACCTCATTCGACCCAATTGTAAGTAACACAAGTTGACTAACTTATTCCAGATACTAACATAAATATGACTCATGCAATTACTATAGAGCTTATGTCTTGTTTTCTTTTCATTTGGTTGTGTGAGTCTGTACAAAGGTTTGCAATGAGCGTTACTTGATTAATGCAATACTACAATCTCTTTAATCAAAATCTGATCTATTCCTTCTACACTACATATTGTCATATTTTTACACTTGCAAATATATACAATTACAAAACTACAACAACACTTGTATATAAAAACTAAAACGAAATGATATCATACCTGATGGGTGTAGAAAATTGTGCCTTGCTTACGGATTACAAACAGATTCTTTAAATATCAGCGTGTGCCAAAGCATAATCCTTGCCTACATATGTTGTTTCCGTGTTCATAACATTGCCAAAGCCAGCAAGAATGAGAGCATCTTATAATGTTCCTGTAAAGAATAAATACCATAAAAAGTTCAATGAAAAGTTAAATGAAAATTCGAGGTTACACAATAACCACATCACATTGCATTAAAATAATATCAAGTAATAGCGGGTCAGGGGACAATAGAAACCATAACTGCACTGCTCTCTTGTGACAAATAGATTTGCAGTCAAAACTTGATTACTACTAAAGTGATAAGTTACCAGAAAAAAGATCATCGAATCGTTTACCAATAACTATATGGCCAATAAAAATGATTTCTCCAACCTGTGAAACCATAACCGGACCCGCATAACAAATAGCTTTCAAGCATGAAGCAATCACCGGATCCGCATAACATATAGCTTTCAAGCATGAATCAATTATTACCAATACCATCCTAAAATCTATGTTAGTCAATTATTCCGTTCCATCCCTTAATATGTAGTTGTAACACGGCAAGCCAAAATTTGCAGATAAAAGACGATACCAAACATGGATTTTATGTTGAGAATCTAAGTGAGGAGTATGTGACGGGCTAAGAAGATGTAACTCAAATTCTGATCAAGGTAAGCAACAATATGTTATTCTGGCCCAATCGAATAAAATCATGTTTATAGTTGCACCAATATGATAAGGAAATAAGAAGTCATCTAAGTTGATTGTTGTGACAGGGAATCACAAATAGAAAGGTTGGCGCAACAAGCATAAACCCCAAAAGTTTAAGATCACATATCGTGTTTACATGTGTTATCGAGTCTTGGTGCAAGGTACTTCATTGACAAGTAAGTTCACAAATCCTCTATTAGTTCTCGAATAATTGTTCTTAAAAGAGTCTCTTTAGTTTAGTTTTAAGAGAAAATAACACCTAACTAAAAAACATTCTTTCTTTGCAATTATAGGTGTACTAGCAAAACAATTAGCACACTCATATTTGGACACCGGGCAAAACTTATACACAATAATCTCAAGATAATCCAGCGGTTAAATAAGATCAAGAGGGATGATGTTACTGATTTGGCATCATGGACACAATACCCTAAAGTCTCGAGAGTTAGTTCGAAAGCATATTAAAAGATACTTTAAGAGATATTTAGTACTATCTATATTATTATGATAAGCGAACCTTGTCCGATGTAGCGACCGGGTTTTGGTTTACGAGTATATATTATAATATATATGTATTTTTTCACTATGTAGGATTATATATATGTATTGTTTATATAGTATATATATATACCACACCACCATTCATAATATATTTATATATCTACATATACTATATAATATTATATATTCATACACAACACACACACATAAATTATTATATATACTATTTATATATATATACTATATATATATTAATATATATTATATCTATTCACTCATTGTTATATTTATATATATATCACTATGTATATTAATTATCTATTGTATTATCATAGTATATATACATATGTAATATATATGTATATATATATGTATAGTGTATTATACTATACTTGTGTGAAGCCTCCCCCCCCACCCGATGGATCCCAGTGAGCCGCTTTATGATTATCGTTTACAAAGAATTATGTAAAAATAAATGAGTTATAAAGATACGAAATTATTTATTGAATGAATTACAAACGAAAAGAAATGAATGTTAAAAGAAACTAATTAAAAGTGGTGTGTACAATTTTAATACGTATAACAAAATAACGATAATGAAATTCTTAAACTACCCTTGAGGACAAAGGTAGTAAGAAAAATCACACGAAAAATATTCTACGTAAGAAACCGGTAAGTGATTACCGGGTCGTTTTCCCAAAGACTTATGAAATTGAGACCTTGTTTGTTATTTGGACAATGACTTGAATTGGTTCGAAGATGATTTGTTTTCTAAAATCCTAATAGCGAGCAAATAAAAGCATAATTAAATCAAACTACGAAAAAATGATAACGGGAAATAAAATAAAACACGACAAATAAGCAAAAACACTAAAATTAAATCCTAAATGCTTTTCTAAACTTTTTCTAATCCTAAATGACTATTTAAAAGTAAAAAAACTAAGGAATTTCTAAACCGAGATTAATTTGAGCTAAAAACGAAGAAAACGAGAACGGGGATCGAATCTCGTTCTTTAAAAATTGAACTTTCAAAATATTAACCCTATGGAAGTAAATTTCAAACTTAAGCTAGATTATGATAAAAGAAAATTTTAGAAAAAATAATTTTATTTTTTTGATTATTTTTTTATTTTTTATGAATTTATTAAATTTTAAACAAAATTAAATGATTAAAAATACTAATTGAATCCTAAAAATTCTAAGAAAATTACTAAAAGTGTAAAATGTAGTACTGGATTTTATAAAAATAAGCTAAAAAATTAAGCCCTAAAAAGCCAAAAACTAGCTACGGCTTATTTTATAAAAGGGAAAATTAAAATGTGTTTAAAAGAAAAGTAAATGCACCCTTGGACGTAAAAGTCCCAAAAGCAGTGGTGAGTGTGTTGTGTGGTGAGGCGTTTATAAAGGTTGAGGAAGGTAGAGGTCCAGGGTTCGAGCCTTGCTCACCCAATCCATGGCCTCTTGTTTTTATATTTTTTTTATTTTTTAAAAAGTTTAAAAACAAAGTTATAGAACACCTAAAAACTAACAACTTTTATAAAAGAGACTACTATTGAACCTTAAGCTATAAGCTAAGAAATAAGTTCAAAAGTTTAACAGAAAAAGATTTTTCTAACTCTTTTTAAACTCTTTCTTAAAACACAATTATACTAATAAGCTAACATAAGCTCAAACTAAATCAAATAAGTTGTGACTATCTTAAAACTAACCTAATAAGCTAATCTAGGCTAGAAACAATCCAACAGAATAAGCCATAAGCTAAAAATCAAATTAAGCACAGGACAGATTGCAAAATTTTCCAAACAGGCACTTTGGAGCTTATTTTTAAACATTAAGATAGAACCTTATGGAAATCTAACTTATACTACTCTAAAGCCTACCCTATAAGCTACTTGAAACAGCATTCAAAAGACATTTTGAAATTCAATTAACCAATTAAAAAACTGAGTGAAAACTGCTTATGTGCTTAGCATTTACTGACTGTACCTTTTATTTTGAAAAGACAAATTCTGAATTTTGAGCTTAAAAACAGATAACAAGATGAACTATTGAGAACAAATTAAGCTGAAACAATTTGACAATGACCTACAAGCTACTTGCAAACAAAATTCCAAAGCCTAACTCTAAAAATTCCCCTCTGATTTTTGAGATTGAAAGAGGCATTTTGTTAACTTTATCTACTGGTGTAGTTTAGCATATGAACATATTTTGAAAAATAAACTTGAACTCTTTAATACCTGATATTGAACTTATTTTATAACACTAAATGAGCTTAAAACTTAAAATCAACCTCAAATTCATGATTATGCATATGAAATCCTCTAAACACCAAACTTAACTCAGATTACTTTTTAAAATGTTGTGATCTTTAAAAGCTTGATTTAAAAGGACTGGAACTTGACCAAATATGATTCTATACTGAATTTAAACTGATATCAATTACTTAAAGCTAAACAGAAAAGGAACTTATGAAAGATCTCTTAAACCAAACACTCCTTAACAACTTTAAACATCAATTTCATTATGCAAACTTGTGAATCAGACCTTAAACTATATCAACCAGAAATTTAACAACTAATTTATCATCTAATTAACATATTTAAGTTCTAAGACTAACGGATCTAACACTAGAAATCATTATGCTACTATTTTTTTTTGGAATCTTTTAACAGTTTTGCAATAATAACAAGCAGATAAAGAAAAACTTAAAACTAAGTTATAGCAGATTTAAACTAGACTAGATAAAACACTTAATAAGCAAAAATAAGCATGGATGAACAAGTATCTAACAAATTAATATACAAATGCATTTTAAAGCTAGATTGAGTTGAAATTTAAACTAGAGAGCTTACAAATGGTCCTGAAGATGGAATGAGTATTGAGTGCTCTCACTAGTACTCAATCAATCCTAATGTATCCCATGAGACTCTAACCCATGGCCATCCCTTATTCACCATGCTCCTTTTGATTGATTTGCTTGAACAATTTTAAAGTAGATCTGAGATTCAGTGTGTAAAATACTCACATAACAATGATTATCTTGATATGGATGATTGATTAGCTTTTAGAAAATCTTGAGAGTATAAAGAGCTTATTAAAAAACACAAGAGAATAAAACCAGAGCTATTTAAAAAAAACACTTGGAAATTAAAACCTTTTCATAATACACTAAAACGATTTACTATTTGAAAAGGAAAATACAGTAAAGAAATGTTGGCAGAATTAAGCTTAAAATTACACACTAAAAAAATACCCTCAACTGTGAGAATTTAAGGCCTATTTATAGGAGAAAATGAGGAGCGTCTTGGCTTGGGGGTTTGTTTTACTTTTGTGTAGTGAGAGGTTTTGAGTTAAGTCCCAAGATTAAATCATAGCTGTCCAAATTAGAGCATCCAATTCATTTTGAAGATGATCTAGACCATAGATTTGCCTTGTGTATGCTACGAGAATCGACAATAGTGGCATTCCTAGAAGAAGCACACGCGTTCTACATGGATAATAAGCAATGAGGCTGATTGATATGTGATGTGCTAGACTCTTGGTTTGAGTTAATATTGACATGGTTAAAGACTTGAGGGTTAGTTTTGGGATGATAAGAACAGTATTAACAGCAAATTTGGCGCCATTTTTTACTTATTACTCGTTTAAAGTTTTGACTGAGTGAATGGGTTGTTTGACTTGGGCCTAGGTTTATAAAGAAGAAAAATGGACTTGGGCCGATTAAAGGGATTTAAGGGTTTTGGTTATAAGGAGTTAACGACCGTTAGTCTTTATAATAAAAAGACTAACGATGTTAGGGTTTTAAGGACTTATTGTGAAATTGGTTTTAACATTAAGGTTCATTTAGGTATTTTGAGGGTTTTGTCTTTTGAGGGTTTGACCAATGGTTGACCTTGTTGACCTTTTGCTAGAAACTTCCGGCTTTTGTGCACTCTTTCCATTCCCGTGTTCGAGTTTGCCCGGCTTTGACCGTTTTCTTGTGATTTTTTGCAATATCCGTACCTACACATTCACAAACAACAAAATACACAAATACAAGCATATTTTTGCACATTTTGATCATTTAAAGGCCATTTTTGGTATAAAAATGATATGTGATTTCTCACATATCAAAATTTCCCAAACTAAGTGATTGTCGTGTCCTCGCGCAATATTATATGCTCTAAAACCAAAAACCTCAAAAATTCCCCAAACTAAATCTTTGAAAAGTAGCAAAGACTTTTGTGGGGAGAGTTAAGAAATCACAAGCTTTAAAACACCCTATTTTTTCATTTTTCAAAAAAGAATTTCATTTTTATGATGACATATTTATTATTATTTTTTTTAGCAACTAACTAGAATATTTTGACGTTCGTTATTTCCATAACCGTTAGGGATCATAGAACAAGATGCATTTCGATCCGAGAATGCCTCAAAAAGGATAAATTCATCGTCCCCGACTTTTCACTTGCTCCAAACCAAGCTTAAAACGAAATCACTGCTAAATATCAATTAAAATGCTAACACTACTCATATTTGCAACTTGTGAACTTTTCACTCCTGATAATTATTATATCTTAAGTGAATGTGCTATTTTGAATTTTAACCATGGATCAACATTTTGCAAAATTCTATGTTTCACGTTCCACCCGAGAATAATGAGTTTGAATGCGAGATCATCCCATGTAGCGACTTTCGTCTCGACACATCCCAACCTTGCGGCTAAGTGACCAGGCTTTTGACACCCCACAGAGACTAGTATCGGGACTCACGGACCTTAGGTTTCAAAAACTCTCAGGTTTCTCGTATATAAAAACTTAAAATAGAATAGTCAACGTTCAAAAGCATATTTAAATTTAACAAAAATAGATCTATTTATTAATTCATATTAAACATAACATTTATGCAATTGTAACTCTCGACCTTTTAGAAGGCTGCAACATCGGTTGTGAGCCGGCAAGATGCAGCAAACTTTTATCAGTCTCGGATTTTTATTCTTACTTTGGGCTTTCTTTAGAAGACTACCACATCGGTTGTAAGCCGACAAGAGGCAGTAAACTTTTATCAGCCCACAGTTTTTATTATGATTATTATATATATTTTTTTTATTATTTTTTTTTACTTTATATAGAGAAGACTTCTTTTTGAAAAATTCAAGTATAAGTTTGAACCAAGACTAATTTTTTTTTGCTATATACTACATAAAAATTGTTGATTTAAGTTTAATCTTCAAAAATAGGACGTATGATTAGTCCGGTTAGGAGCTTATGAGAGAAAAAGCCACAAATTACATACATGAGCTCTTAAGATTTCCAAATAATCCTTGTTTAACATCTCACTCATACTTAACTCTATCATTTTTTGTTCTTCGCGAATTTCCGCGAACGCTTAGCCTAAAAGTTAAGGAACAAGCTAGAGCTCAACACGCTCGATCGGGTCAAAATTTATTCTTATTCTACCCAGTAGAAAAGTCAAAATTATGACAAAACACTTATTTTATTTTTGAAAATTTTTAAAATTTTTTCATTTTTTTAAAATTTTGGTGGGAAAATGGGGTACGTGAGAAAAACGGCAAAGGTAGGTAAGATCATATCGAAGATATACTACCTCATACTAAAATTAAACATTGTCCTCAATGTTACTAGCCTAAGACTTAAAAACCCCATACTAGAACTCAAAAAGTCAAATGCATAATCCAAGCGTGGAGAAAGTATCACAAAAATCTCAAGTTGTTTATCAAGTATGCTAAAAGATAAATGTTAGTCGATAATAATCTTAGGATATCGGATTTCCCCAAACTAATGGCAAGAAAAGGCTAAGAAGCTCGAGAGGACCGGAACAAAACATCGAACACGAGAGTCTTCAAAAAAATTTAGGTCAATCCTACAAAAAACTCACAAGCACAAACAACAAGAATCGGAAGAGTACAAGCCTCCTCACATCACAACAGAAATAAGAAAGAAAATAGAAGGATAAGCATAGGGTGCCTCCCATGAAGCGCTTTGTTTTTGGTAACCGAGTCACATAGCTTGACTCGATCCCCGAATTCATTTGTTCTTGGAGAACGTTTGGAGATCTGGGACTACCTTGGGTGGTAAGTCCCCCCCGAAGTAATGCTTCACACGATGACCATTCACCTTAAACTTTGGACCATTGGGTTAAGATAACTCGATGGTTCCGTATGGAAAAACTTTGGTGATGGTGAAAGGTCCTGACCATCGAGTTTTAAGTTTTCCCGAGGATATCTTTAGACGAGAGTTGAAGAGTAAAACTCGATCACCAGCATTGAAAATGCGGTTTTTGATCTTAGAGTCATGAAGCTTCTTCGTCCTCTCTTTATATATCAAAGAATTCTCATAAGCTTGATCACGAAGCTCATTAAGTTCATTAAGTTGAAGCTTCCGGTGATCACCCGCGGTTTTAAGATCAAAGTTAGCATGTTTCAAAGCCCAATATGCTTTATGCTCTAACTCGATAGGTAAATGGAAAGACTTCCCGTACACTAGTTTGTAAGGCGTACAACTTTAATATCACAAATACAAACACATGTAAACACATTAATAGACAAACACAAACACACCAACTAAGCAAAATTCAATCCGTCATTAGAACAAAATGGGTCTTTAGAAATAAATTAGATGAAAATGGTATAGTATCTCGAAATAAGGCTAGATTAGTGGCACAAGGATATAATCAACAAGAAGGTATAGATTATGATGAAACATATGCTCCGGTAGCTAGCTTAGAGTCAATTATAATACTTCTTGCTATTGCTTGTGCAAATAATTTTAAACTATATCAAATGGATATAAAAAGTGTGCTTTTCTAAACGGTTTTATAAATGAAGAGGTTTATGTTGTTCAACCTCCAGGGTTCATTGATTTTCAAAAACCAAACTATGTTTATAAACTTAAGAAGGCTTTATATGGTCTTAAGCAAGCTCCTAAAGCTTGGTATGATAGACTAAAAGCATTTTTGATAAAACACGAGTATTCAATGGGAATGGTCGATAATACACTTTTTACTAAGAAATCAAAATCACATCTTATCATTGTTCAAATATATGTCGACGACATTATATTTGGTTCCACGAGTCAAAACTTGTGTGATGATTTTGAAAAAACCAAGCATGACGAGTTTGAGATGAGTATGATGGGCGAGTTGAACTTCTTCTTGGGTCTTCAAATCAAACAAATGGAAGACGGAATATTTTTCAATCAATCCAAGTACATCAAGGAGATGTTAAAGAAGTTCGGGTTGGAAGATTCCAAACCAACCAAGACGCCGATGTCAACGGAGATCAAGCTCACTAAGGACGATGAAGCCGACTCCGTGGATAGCTCTAAATATCGAGGTATGATTGGTAGTTTACTTTATTTAACCGCAAGTAGGCCCGATATTATGTTTAGTGTTTGCTTATGTGCTCGTTTCCAAGAAAATCCTAAGACTACCCATTTAGAAGCCGTTAAGCGTATATTTAGGTATATTAGAGGAACTAGTCACTTAGGATTATGGTATCCGAAAGGAACCAGAATTTAGAAACTATAGTTTTTATGACGACTTGACCACGCTCGGTTCCCGATTAGCGTTTCTTGATCCGGCAAAAAGCACTTGTGGCGTTTTCTATGGTTCATGGGAATGTTGTTTAAATCTAGGTTCGCTAAGAAACAAATAGCCTTGCTATCTCCACGACAGAAGCAAAATAGTCATCGCCAGAAAGGCAAGTCAATCAAGCATTATGGATGAAAACAAGCTCTTAATCGAACTACGGACATACGCCTCGACGACGTTCTGATTTGTGCAACAATAAAGGCGTATCGACTTAAGGAAAATCCCCATACAAAATCTAGAACTAAAAATAAAGAAAATCCCGTCACCACTTTCTACGTGATAACGTCCAAAAGGGCAATATCTCTATTGAGAAAGTTGCATCCGAAGATAATATAGCCGATATATTTACTAAGCCTTAAAACGGAAGTAAGTATTTAATTTATTTTAAGGATTAGGATTAGGAACGATGGAACTTTTATTTTTTCATGGATTCCATCATTCAAAAATAATTTGTAAGCGGAATTTAATGTAGTATAATCATTATTTTTAAAAAGATGTTAATTCTCATTTACAAAATTCCAATTACAAAACTCCGATCGTGGAACATTATCGAGTTAGAATTTTATTAGATTAAGAATTTATTAATATAAAACGCACCATAGATATTTTTGAAATCTACATGTATGTTCAATACATGAAATTACGAAATCAATTGAAAAAGACGAAAAGAACAATCATCGAATTGCAACTCACACTTGTGTTGACGATGTTTTGTTGAGTCTAAATGTTCATAAATGATTATGTTATTAGTAATGGTCAAACTTATGCTAAAGGATAACACACTCCTAGTAGGATCAACTACGTTGAAATTCCATCTAGAAATTCACGACAAGTTGTACGGTTCACTCAAAACATGGACGTCGACCCCAAAAATTATATCATATACTCCTAATAGTATATATAACATACTTCAATTGCTAAAAACATAACACCATATCTTAATTTGCTCAAAAATCAACTCTGTCCGTATTTTTGGAGACCTGCGTACCACGAATCCACCATAAGGAGATTCGTACGTTATTTAGGCAGATCCGTAAGTCAACAGGATACCCTACATTTAAATTGTTGGACCATTTGCCTTTTTCTTCCAATAATATACCACCACCTACATCTCATACCACCCAAGATTGAGCATTCCCACCAACATTATTTCAAGCCATAATTAAGATAGATCCATACATTTTTTGACATCTACATTCACAATCGTAAGTTTTTCTCAACCAAGTCTTTATTTTGAAATACTTATTTTTCTTTCCATAAAAGGAAAAAGACTTGAAATAATAGATTAACTTGTTTTTCCATACTTGGAAAATCACTATCAATGGTGCCACTGGTTACCAAAAAGTGGCATTGGTCACTCCAAAAGGCCACATGAATATATAATTAATGTGACGTTTGTGATGATTTAGTCACACAACGGGTGTTGTTTTTTGGAGTTAGTCACGTACAATTTTAAAAAAAGTAGCCAAAAGTGTTAATAAGTGTGACTATATGCTTTTTAAAACCAATTAATGTGTATTTTATGTGACTATTATTCATCAAATGGTCACATGAATTTTAAGTTTATGTGGTGTTTTGTAATATTTAGTCACACAAAACATGTTTTTTTTATTTAGTCACATACAAGTTAACCAAAAGTGGTCAAAAGTGTTAATAAGTGTGACCATATATTTTTAAAGTCAAGTAAATGTGTATTTTATGTGACTATTGTTCATCCAATGGTCACATGAATTTTATGTTTATGTGGCATTTTGTAATATTTAGTCACACAAAACACGTTTTTTTTATTTAGTCACATACAAGTTAACCAAAAGTGGCCAAAAATGTTAATAAGTATGAAGTGAATGTGTATTTTGTGTGACTATTGTTCATCCAATGGTCACATGAATTTTAAGTTTGTGTGGTGTTTTATAATATTCAGTCACAACAAAACATGTTTTTTTTTATTTAGTCACATACAAGTTAACCAAAAGTGGCCAAAAGTGTTAATAAGTGTGACCATATGTTTTAAAGTCAAGTAAATGTGTATTTTGTGTGACTATTGTTCATTCAATGGCCACATGAATTTTATGTTTGTGTGGCGTTTTGTAATATTTAGTCACACAAAACATGATTTTTTTGGGTATTTAGTCACATACAATTAAGCATAAAGTGGCCAATAGTGTTAATAAGTGTGACTGTATGCTTTTTAAGGTCAAGTAAATGTGCATTTTTTGTAACGTGCATTTTTTGTGACTATTGTTCATCCAATGCCCACAAGAATTTTATGTTTGTGTGGCGTTTTGTAATATTTAGTCACACAACGAAAAAATATAACTGAACCAAATATGCAATTGTAATGTCGTAATCATATCAAATTCTCACACCATAATTTTAAAGACTTATGACACTTCCCCCGTCCTAGCTTGCCTTTTGATTTGTTCTTAATTATATTCAAAGCTTTTCTAGTCGTCTTACTCAAAAGATTTCCACCCGCCGCGGCATTTAAGGAGTCTTGATCGTTGTCGTTTAAACCGTTATAAAAGGTATCAACTTGGGTTAACTCCGTAAATCCGTGGTGGGGACAAGCTCTAAGCATTTCCTTAAATCGTTCCCATGCTTCACTAAAAGACTCATCGAATTTTTGGGTAAAACAAGAGATTTTATATTTTAAGTGAGTCGTTTTCGAGGGAGGGAAAAATTGATTCACGAATTTGGTAATGAGATCCTCCAAAGTCAAGATTAAATTAGGAGGTTCTTTCTCGTACCAAGTTTTAGCAGCCCCCTCGAGCGAATAAGGAAACATCATTAGCTTAATCACATCGTTTGGCACATTCCTAAATCGTAGAGTCGAGGTAATCCTTTTGAAACTATTGATATGAGCATGAGGATTTTCGTTCTCTAAACCGTGAAACGGGTTCGCTTGAACCAATTATAACAAATTCGTCTTAATCTAAAAATGATCCGCATTAATTTCTGGTAAAACGATAGCTTCTCCGTACCCTTCCGTGGGTGCCCGAAGTAGCTGTTCCATTGTACGTTCCGCCATTAGTGCAACGATAGTACGAAGCTCGGGTTCGACTATGTTTGGAGCACGTCCTTTATTTCGACGTCTCGGAATGGTTACGTTTGAATTATTTGGAAAATTGGAATTTCTAGTGCGCATGCACTAAACAAACAAATGAAATGATAAAAGAAATGAGAAAAGGAAATATTTTTGTTTACCGAATAATCAACAAACTTAGGGTAACTCTCTTAAGTAAAATAAATTTTACAAAAGAGGTGCGCCTTTTTCGTAAGTGACACAAACGGTAAAAAAAATTTAATCTTAGGTTCGGGAACTTATTGATGGATAATACTTCAATTGAAAGTATTATTTGTTGGTGTTCTTTTACCAACTTTGTAAATTTTTTTATTTCTTATATTAATGAATTCACAAGAAAAATCAAAAAATCCGGAAGAGCAAATATTTTTGTATTTTTCTTATTTATTAATCTTCTACTTATACTAAAAAGAAAAGAAAAATATTTTTTACTTTTTATATTTTTAATTTTTTTTATTTTTGATTTTCTTAAAAGCGTAACTTTCGAAGACGAAAGGTTCTCCAAATCACGATCGACAAATGCAAACGAAGGAATCTTAATCACAAATCCCGGCTGCGGCACCAAATATTGTTAGTATAGTATATACGTATAATAATATCCAAAGTAAAAAATAATTTTCAAAACTACCCTTCCACTTTGAGGACAAAGGTAGTAGGAAGAATCTTACAAAAATACTACACGTTTTACCGGTAAGTGATTACCGGGTCGTTTTCCCAAAGACTTATGAAATTGAGACCTCGTTTGTTATTTGGACAATGACTTGAATTGGTTTGAAGATGATTTGTTTTCTAAATCCTAATCTGTGAGCCAAATAAAGGTGGTTAATTAAACCTAAACTTTGAAAAAAACAATAACGGGGGAAATTAATTTTAAACGCAAATCGAGGATCCTAAAGGGACCTAAAAAAAACTTAAATTATCAAAATTAAGTCCTAAACTGATCTTTTTTAGTTTTTATAAGCCTTAATTGACTAGAAGAGACAGACAAGAAAACTAGACCAAAAACGATGAGAGTTTAAAGGCATTAAAAACATTAAAAATATGAACGGGATTCAATCCCGTTATTTAAAAATCAAAATTTTGCAATTTAAACCCTACGAAAGCAAATCTAATTTTCCTAGGTTCTAAATGTTAAAAGAAAATTTTCTAAAAAAGAATTATATATTTTTGACTTTTTTATAATTTTTTATGAATTAAAAACGATTTTAATGAAAATTAAATATAAAAAATACTAAACTATTTATAAAAAACTGGAAAAAAATACAAAAAATAGCTTTAATGGTGAGGAATCTAGGAAAAATTAGTTCGTGAAAACAGCTTATCGAATAAGCTGTGAAATAAGCCAAAACAGCTTATTATACAAAAGAGCTCAAAATGTGTATAAATATTAACTAAAGGAAAACTCAAACGGATGAGCTATTGTAGCACAATGGTTGTGTATGTTGGGGTAAAACGCTTGGTTGATGGTGGTAGAGGTCCCGGGTTAGAGGCTTGCTCACCCGAGGCTTCCCACTATCCCAAGTGTTTTTGAAAATTCCATTTTTATAACTTTTTAAAACACTTAAAATTAAGCAACTTTTGTGAAAACAAACTTTTTGAAACTTAAAAATAAGCACACAAATAAGCACTAGAAGGGAACAGTTTGCTTAAAAGCTTAAAATTAAAAAGAGCTAAACTGTTTTCAATTTTTAGCACAATTTTGCAACTATCAAGACAAATAAGCAACAACAGATAATAAGCTATATCTAATAAGCATAAGAGTAAACAAAAATAAGCAAAGAAACATGAGCTTTCAATAAGTATAAAAAATGACAGAACCTTTAAATAAAAAACTAAAACACTTAAATTTCTTTAAAGCTAAACTGCAATAAGCTCAAAGAATGGAAATAAGTAACTCTAGACTTAATTAGCTATTTTATAGCTAAGCCTAACCTTAAAAGTAATCTAAGCTAGAATTAAGCACAGACACACCAAGCATAATTTGAATTATCAAATTAAGCACTTTGGTGACTTAGCATACCAAAACAGACAAACAGGCACTTTTGTGCTAATTTTTAAGTACACAAACGGATCCTTATGGAAATAAGCCTTACACCTATTTAAACATAGACCAAAAAACTACCTGAAGCAGCTTTTAAAACAAAGTTTTGGAAATCAGGAGCTCAATAAAAAGCTGGTTGAAAATAGCTGAAACACTCAAAACATGCTGATTAGATTTTTTTTGGATTTCAAAAAGACAAAGTGCTATATTTGAGCTTAAAAACAGATGTGTACATAAGCAGGATTTTGTAAAATAAGTTCAAATAGATTGACTATGTTCTATAAACTATTTGTATTTTAAAAATTAAAACCTAATGACTAAATATACCCTCTGAATTTTGAACTTGAAATAGTTTTTGTCTGTTTTCCCTAATCTGATGGCTTATGACATTTAAGTGTCCAAAAACTTCTAAATCCAAAAGTGCAAGGCAACAATATTTGGATATCTATTACTACAAAATCACTCAAAGTGAATACAAATTAAACTACCAATTTAGCTAAAACTAACTAGAGTTTATAATGCTATTTTAACGAAGCCTATACTAACAGATTCTACTAACTACCTACTAACTTGATTTTAACTGAATTAAGCTATATTTAAGTTTAAACTGAGATTAAAAGGTCAAATGGACTTAAGCAGTACTAACCTTAGTTAGTACTGCTTGTCCCAAACACCCCTTTAATTCTGTCAAACTCATTTTTAGCTTATAGATTTGAGTTTTAAAGTTAAAAAATGAGATACCATATTATAACAAGCTTTTATCACAACTACTTAACAGATTTAAACTATTAATTAAGCTAACTAATTATGCTATATTTTTTTGGTTTTTTGACAGGTTTTATAAAATAGCAAGCAAATTAAAATCTAAGCTAACTAAAGAACATATTAAGCATTAGATGACTAAAATAAGCAGATCTTAACTACAAATAAGCATATAATAAGCAGATGAAGCAAATTATAGCTAATAGTACAATTTTAAGCTAGAATGTAAAGAAGAAACTTTCCGGAGCCTTTGCTCTAAACAAGGCTAAGATTAAGCTCAAATGAGCTATCAACAAGCTCCATCATATCCTTTTGATTAAGCGGGTGAGGTCTGGAAGTCCTTCCAATGATTGACTTCCCTCCATTAAATAGATTTTGGTAATTTTATTGTGGAAATTTAAGTGTCAATAAGTCAACTAAGCTTTTGAAGAGCTTAATTGGAGCTATTTAGCCACCCCTAAAAGTAATAAGAGCCTATTGATCTTACGTGTGAAAAAAGACAAATTAATCAAACAATTTTAGATTTTAAGGAAAACGTATAAAGTGACAATTGATCAATAAGAAACAACAAATTTTATTACTAATAATGATTCTGAATTACAACTTAAAAGAAGGTTACATTAAGTAGAAATCTCTATAAGTAGATAGGTGTTTGAAAAATATTTACTAAGCGAATTCATAAAAGCTACTCTCTATAACTACTCCTAGATATCCTTTGTGAGTGAGGGTGCCCCTTTATTTATAGGCTTGAGAAGAAGCTTCTAGGTCTCAAACGCTCCCCTTGATCTTTTAATCTTATGCGTCCATTTCTTGCAATCATTGGATCCTCATTCTAGGCCGTTTGATCAATAAGGTGTACACGGACTTGCCAGCGTGGCGTGCTATCGTGTGTCAGAGGCTTTGTGCTTCTTTAACAAAGGATTTAGTGTAATTTTTCATTCCTTGTGTGTTTCTTGTAAGCCCGCGTGTATCATTCTCTTTGCATATCTTGACCATCTTAGGTTTTTGGTAAACATTTCTTTTGCTGACAATTGTAGATAGCACTCAAATCTTATAAACCACATCATTAATTGAGTAGTTTTACCCTTTGTTTTTAGCAAGGGTGAATTTGGTAAGAACGACGATGAGACAGTAAAAAAACGGAATTTCCGCGCCTGTTTTCCCCCTCCTCACGACTCGCATCTTCAATTCTCATGTCTTTTTTCTTTTTATCACTTATGGTTGACCGGGAGAAGTGTGGAGGGTTGACCTCCGGCCCGAGTTTTATAAAAAAGGATTTGGGGCGGGTTTATACGGGTTTGGTGAATGGTTTATTATAAAGGGATAACGGGGAACCTGTTTCTCTTTAATAAAAAGGAGATAACGGTGTTAGGGTTTAGGGACTATTTTTGTGAATTTGGTTTAACATTAAGGCTCATTTGGGTATTTTGAGGGTTTTGGTATTTTGTGGGTTGACCATTGTTGACCAAGGGTTACCTTTTTTTGGGATGACTTATTCGTCTAGTAACTTCTGGTCTTGTGCACTCTTTTTGTTCCCGTTGTCCGTATTTGTCACGGGTTTTGACCGTTTCTTGTGATTTTTGCATTTATCCCGAATACACATTTACAAACAACAAAATACACAAATACAAACATATTTTTGCACATGTTGATCATTTAAGGGCCATTTTTGGTATAATAAAGATATGTGATTTCTCACATATCATAATTTTCAATTTTAAATTAAAATAGTAGCTTTAAAAATAAATTAGCTATAGAATTTAAAGATATCGTGTTATAATCATGCTTGATATCGAAACGTTTTATTAAGTGCGGGTCTTCAACAAAGAATATCTTATCGTGGTTGAAGCTTAAGTTAGTAGTATCATCGATAACATTATTTGAAGATGAATTAAGCACCAATAGAAAATGGAGGTAGCTCGTCAAACTGGTTGTATCCGTCCTCGAACATTCTCAACAAACTATACGTCATTTATCACGAATAACGATATTCCATCTAGAATCATTTGTGTCCTCAATAAATTATATGCATAGTCATTTGTGGAAAGATTGACACTTGTAAAGCCATGATTGTTAAATGTGGAAAGAGTGTTAGCCTCAGTCAAGATAGATGTGATAGCTATAGAATAAATAGTCACCTAGAACACAATATACAAGTTCACATTTCATAACATCTTTAGTATTTTCAATTGTTTTTTGAATGTTAATACTATAAGAAAAACAATAACAATGATGACATCATGCATGATTTGCTTTACTCACCGCCTTCCTGTAAGAAGAAGATGATGAAAATACCACCTTGGACCAACAACATTATTTCTTCTTTCATTGTCGTAATAGTCGTTATACAATGCTTACTAAAAAGTCATGCAAATCACCTTGTATGTCTTGCCGATTATGGAAGTTCACATTAGTTAGGTTTCGTGTATAGTTTATCGTCTAATCCATGTGTGTAATAATTTAATGTTTAATAGTTTACTTTAGCTCGTTTATGGATTTTTGTTTACTTGTAGGTCATTAATGTTAATTCGTGCCTTGATAACTTAGGACATATCATCTCAGTAACAAATATGTATAAAGAGAATACATTGTCAAGATTGTGTTTTAAATGTACTTTCACTGATATGACTTTGTTCAAGTATTAGATAATAACCAAGGTTGCAAAAGTCACGAATCATGAATTGCTTGTTTTGGGTATTTCCGGCGAGTTTCGTGTAGTAGATATAAACAACTATCATAAGTGATTAAAACACCATAAGTGATATAAACAACTTATAATAGATATAAACAACTATCATAAGTGATTAAAACACTAATAGAAAATGGAGGTAGCTCGTCAAATTGGTTGTATCCGTCCTCGTAGACAACATTCTCAACAAATGATACGTCGTTTACCATGAATAATGACATTCCATCTAGAATCATTTGTGTCCTCAATAAATTCTATGCATAGCAATTTGTGGAAAGATTGACACTTGTAAAGCCATAATTGTTAAATGTGGAAAGAGGGTTAGCCTCAGTCGAGATAGATGTGATATATAGCTAGAGCATGTATGGGTTAATGAAAAGTCACCTACAAACCACGTAGTGTGGAACCTAGAACACAATATACAAGTTTAGATTTCATAACATCTTTAGTATTTTCGATTGTTTTTTGAATGTTAATACTATAAGAAGAACAATAAAAATGATGACATCATGCATGATTTGCTTCACTGACCGCCTTCCTGTAAATCAAGAAAATCAAGGCACATTAAAAACCTAGAACAAGTATTAAAACAATAAAGCTAATTTGAAAAATTCAAACTTAATTAGAAATTTAAAAACTAATTTGAAAATTATTTAAAAACTTTTAAAACTAAAAATACAAAATCTTAAAACTTATTTTTGTAAAACTAATTATTATAGCAAATCTTAACTAAAAATTTCAAGAAAATTTATGAAAGTGCTAAATACTATTTTTGAGGTTTAGAAATAAGCTACATATAAGCTGCTAAAAATAAAATAAGCAAATATGCTCAAAATAGATAGTCTATAAGAGGAATACAAAACAAGGTATAATTAAAAAAGACCCAAGGGCGGAGATGGTTGAGGTCTTAGTGTGAAGAGGAGGTCACAGGTTCGATACCTGTGGCTTCGTTTTTGGTATTTCCCTCTCCAAAATTTTTGGTATTTCCCTCCCCAAAATTTTTAAAAAGCCCTCCATAATTTAAAAGTATTTCCTTTCCCAAAATTTTTAAAACGCCCCCTATATTTTTTTTAGCAAATTTCAA